>JASDQU011400582.1:29313-39645 GCA_032191745.1 Picea mariana | reverse complement strand
GCATATATTGATTTACCCCTTAACACTTGCTTCAATAGTTTGTGTAGTTCCTGAAGTTTTGGGCTCATTCTGGTGAGGTTCTTCGGCTTCTCCTTCCTCTGTCCTAGCGGGTTCTGAATGTTCTCCGTCCATCAGATCTACCTCTTATCCACTGTAGAAACCCTCTTCCCCGTAGTTTTTCTTAAATGGGTTCTCAAGGTGCACCCCTATGAATACTCTCCCATTGCGTGTATGTCCAGCTTCTGTATCGTTGTCATTTTCTGAATTCCTGAAAATTAGTCTTTTAAAATCCACTCAATCTACTGTATCTTCAAGACATTATTTTCATGCAACAACAACTTGATTCTCATCTTTAGAAAGTGAAAAAAAATTCCTCTGGGTCCTTTGAAAAAGTATCTCTTGGCTTGGCTATACAATTCTATTCTGTCAACAACAAACTTGGTGATATACCCTCCAATGGTACTATCAAACCAATGATCTACTACTCTGGATACAGCTTTATCGACTCTTTTGACCTTTTGGATCAGCGTCGACATCCAAACCATAGGGCTTATAGATCTAATCTTGAAATGGGTATCTACTAACCTAGCCAACCACTCAGACAACTCCTAATGGATTCCTCCAAAGAAGATCTCATGAATTTCAGTGAAGATGTATCTTTGTAGCCAATCTTCATTACTTGGCTTAGGTTTCTTATTCTGGGCTTCAGCAAAGTTCCTCTCTTGATCTTCTATCCACTTCTGAATCTTTGTCTTCGATGGGAACCACCTTGAAATTCCCTCACAAAGATTCTCGTCCTAGCAACGAAACCATTTGTCGGCACAGGGGTAGAGCTAGGGTTCACTCGAAGAGTGCACCAACAAGCCCTAGCTATTGGCCCTTTCAGCAACACCTGCGAAGAAGATGCAGTCTCACCCGAAGTAGCTAAGAGGGGGGTTGCAGGACAGAGATGTCTACAGCCAGAGGAATATCAAGTGGATCTAATAAAACAACAAGGCAGCATTCATATATCCCTCACCAATGTAGATCTACCTTGCACAGTTATAGATCTGATCTAATACAACATTGCAAATAACAATATAATAGTGACAGAGATAAAAGCATCAATCACACACACAACACAATATGTACGTGGTTCACCCTCTCTCTAGGGATACATCCACAGAACTATGCTTATGATTTATTAAGATAAAGCCTATAGTTCTTGTCTGCGCTCTTAGATAGTAGATCTTCTTTCTTCTCTCTCTTTCTCTCCCTTTCCTGCACACCTAGCTACAGGACTTGACCTTCGCACACAGCTGAAGATCTTACAATACCAGAAGACTCTCTCACTTAGCACTTCTCTCTCTCAATACAATAATATCTCACCACAACAATAGAGCTAGATCAACAACAATATCGTACCAACCCGACCCAGGTCCTCTTTACCTTTTTTTATACATTACAATGCTTCATCGACAACCCTAGGCCGAAACCTAGGTGTCGAAACCCTAGATACCAAAACCCTAGGTGTCTAAAACCCTAGTTCAACTTGACCCTTTTTTTCCGGGCTTTGCCACCCTGTCTTTCCTTCCTTCTTGCGCGGTTCTCCAAAGCATCCAATGATGGATTTTTCCACTTGCTGTGTTGTCCTCGATCCCTATTCCTTGTTGATATGTCATCCTCGATCTCCTCATCCAACGGCTTGCATTTCCGAACTTCACTCCATCTTTTCTGCTCTTTTGATCACTTCGACCCAGTGACAGTCACTGTGTCTTCCGCGAAGTTCGCTTTTCACCTTTTCTTTCTTGTTCTTCGCTTCCTTCCATAACCAAGGATAAATAGTTGTATAGTTACATTGTTTCTTAGCTTGATAGAGGTGGCATTGTGACGGGCTAATGAATCCCATTTTCCTTCAGTTCTCCCAAGATAGAATTCGATTGTGAAGTACTAACCATTTGAAAATTTTTATTTTTGGCCATTGAGGGTTGTTCTAAAGCTTATCCCATTGTTGCGCGCTGGATATTCTTGGTCCTGGTCCATGATGTAATGTCGGGCTTCTTTCAAGTTGAATTCCCCGCCATTTTTTTGGCCCCATCTTAGTTGGTCCTCTTCTTCCGAGACTGCAAGTTTCCTTTTCCTCAGTTCCTCCTCCACCTCTTTCACGATTGTTGCGGTCCATTCTCTATTTTACGAACTGAGATTGTCCCAAATTTTCCATCTGTTAAAATCTGCTTCTTGTTTCCATTAGTGGTAGACTTTGGTTTTGCCTTGCACGATCATGTCCTTTTGGAATTCCTCCCTGTCTGGATTTTCCATTCGGGGTTCCTGTTGCCATGCATCCTCCCAGAATCTGGTTGTTTTACCATTCCTTACTTCCCAAAAGATCTGTGTCTGGATCTAGGTTTTGTTGCGCCAAGCTAGACTCCAGATGGTCGATCCCTCCCTGCTACCCCTAAAGAGGAATTGGTCCCGGTTGTTTATGTCCGGGGCATACTTGGCCTTCAAGAGGTTTACCCATGGTGTATAAGTTTCTTTGACCCATCGCCACCATATTTTAGCCCCGTAGGCTTTGTTGGTTACTTGTGGGTCTTGTAGCCCCAGGCCTCCTTTGATTTTTGGTTTATAGACCTTCTCTCAGGCCACCAGGGCCCATTTCTTCTTTGATTCTGCTCCTCACCATAGGAATTCCCTTTGGATGTTTCTTATTTTTTGTAGTATCCCTTTGGGGGTAGGAAATACGGACATCATATAGGTTGGAATTGCTTGTAGAATTGTCTTGATCAAAATGAGTCTCCCTGCTATGTTGAGGGATCTGTACGTCTAGTTTTTAACCCTCTATTGTAGCTTGTTGATCACTCCTTCCCATGTTTCCATTTTGTATGCTCTTTATGTCAGGGGGATGCCCAAGTACTTGGTTGGGAGTGTTTTGCGCTCAAATCCCAAAATATTTGTCAGGTTTCTTTGGATTGCAGGGTTGGTATTGAAGAAATAGATCATAGATTTGGAGTAATTGATCTCGACACTCGAGGCTTCCCCAAAATCTTCTAAGATTATTTTATAGGATTTTTCTTCCTTGACCGTGGGTGTGCCATGGAGTAAGGTGTCATCCAAGAACTGTTGGTGTGTGGAAGTCAGACAGTTTTTGAAAGGTTTGATGCTAGTTATTTCTCCTGCTGTTGTTTTGTTTTTTATGCTTTGATTGAGACCTTCCATCATCAAAATGAACAGGAAGGGGGGAAGAGGGTATCCTTGTCTGATGCCTCTCGTAGGTAAGAAAGGTTTGGCAGGGGCTCCATTTATTAGGAGCGAGTATCTTGTTGTTGAGACTAGGATGACAATCCAGTTGATCTAGTGCTGGGTGAAACCAAAAGCTTCCAGAGTCTTGACCATGTAGTGCCAGCTAAATTTCACATAGGCTTTTTCTAGGTCAAGTGTATTATCATCCCCTCTCTCCTCTAGATTTTCAGGGTGTGGATTAGCTCATGGGCATGGATGATGTTGTCCATGATTTGCCTTCCTTCCATGAAGCCTTCCTGTTCTTTTGAAATCGGTGTGGGTAGGAGGGGTTTCAATCTATTGGCTATGACTTTGGAAATTATCTTGTACACCACATTGCATAAAGCTATAGGTATGTACCAGTCGGGGGTCCTTGTTTCATTTTCTTTGGGAATTAAAGTAATCATTGTGGAATTTAGCACTTTTAGGACGGAGGCTGACTATCGAGAGTCCTCCACCACCCTATAAACATCATGTTTGACCACTTCCAACAGGATTTGAATAATTCCACTTTGAAACTATTTGGACCTGGGGCTTTCCCATTGGGCATCTCCTGGATCACTTGATCAATTTCCTCCTTAGCAATGGGTTTGTTTAGGTTGTTATTTTGTTCCTCGATGACTAGGCAGGGGATGTGCTGAGTTATCCTTTGAATGGCCTCCGTTCGGTATTTGTTGGGTTCCTGGGCTATCCCATGGAAGTGACTTACCAGAGTATTTTCAATCTCCTTGTGGTATTCTCTCTCGATCCCATCCTGATCCTTAATTTTCAAGATTTTGTTGTGGGCTCTTCTAGCAATGGTTGTTCTATGAAAAAACTTGGTGTTCCTCTCTCCTTCCTTTAGCCATTTGATTCAGGACTTTTGGCACCATAGAATTTCTTCTTGCTGGAATATTGCCTCCCATTGCTGGGTCATTTGCATCTATTCCTTTTTTCTATCATCTATATAGCCCTCTGCTATGCATACTTCCTGGAGTTTTCTCATTTTGTCTTCAATATTTTTATTCTCTTCGTTTATGTTTCCAAAGATTTCCTTGTTCCACTCCTTGAGATTATATTTGATGTACTTTAGTTTTTTATAGAGTTTGAACATCCTTGTCCCTTTCTCCGGTTGTTCCTCCTGCCACCACTGGTTGATGTTTTTCTTGAAGGTGGGGTGTTCTATACAAAATTATTGAAACCTAAAGAGTCTATTCTTCAGGGAGGTTGGGAAGTCTGCTTCCAGTTGGAATGGCCAGTGATCAAAACCCCCCCAAGGAAGGATGCTGCAATCTACAGATAACCCCTGCATAATGATGGACTCTAACACCAAGAATCTATCTAGTCTTTTTGTGACCTGATGCTGGTTTATCTGTTTATTGTTCTAGGTGAACTTTCCATTATTGGTTCTGATGTCCACCATCTCTGTTGTCTATATGAATGTTGAGAATTATTCCTCATATCTATCCAATCTCTTGGTGCCTCCTTTTTTCTCCACAAGTGATCTGATGATGTTGAAGTCCCTTGTCAGGATCCATTGGAGGTTGTTGGAGCGGGCTTTTAGGTCTTCTAATTCTAGAAGCATTCTTCTCTTTTCCTCTAACATCTGGGGTCCATACACATTAGTGGACAAAACCATCTTCGTATTCCCAATGATTTTCATGTTAACCGAAAGTGTGTGCCTAGTAGCCTCGGCTGCTATTAGGTTCATCACTTGTGGATTCCACAAGGTGAGAATAACTCCTTCCATCTGTTGTCCTTCGACAGCCAGCATCTTGTACTTGCTCATTATTTTTTGTTGATTGTTTCCATTCGGTCTACAGTGCATTTTGTCTCTTGGATGAAACAGAGTTCTGGTTGTTCCTTCCTAAGTCTATTTTTAAGGATTCGCTGCTTTCATGGGTTGTTTAGGCCTCTTATATTCCATTTTATAATATTAATTTAAACATGTGGGGGGGGATTTTGGAAAGAGCCTTTTGATCTTAGCTGATTTTATCAGTAGAGCTCCTATTTCCTATAGTGCTACGTTGTTTAATTTCCTGCCTTTCTTTCTTCTCGCCTGCTTGGGTGAGATTTGCGATTGTCCCTTGCCTGCTTTGATTCCTGGGTTTCCTATCTCCCCGTGTATGCACTTGAGCCCTCTAGATTTGGCTTCCTCCCTTAGGAGGAATAGGTATTGGATGTGATCTATTTTCTCTACTGGTACATTGTATACGCCCTTCCTTTTCCATTGCTCCAATATGTTCGGAAGATCTATCCCTTCCCTTTCCACAATGTCTCTAAGATCAGGATCTTCCGTTCCTACCTCGCTTGGAGTCATTTTCGCGTCTCTATCTGCCTCCTGCATGGGGGTGTTGGCATCTCTAGTTTCTTCTTCCATAGGAGTTGTGCTACCCCCTTGTCTCATATTCTTTCTTGGGCTATCTATGTACTCATTTGTTTCTTGATCCCTGGTTTCTTTAGCTTTTGCCTTCTCCTTTCCTCCTTATTCCCCTTTGTTGGTCTTGTCCCATCCTTTTTTTCTATTCCTGGCCTCCAGATTTCTCCTTGTTGGGGTTTTACTTTGTTTCTTGTTAGCTTTGTTTCTGTGGTTCGGCTTTATAAATCCATCCTCATCCTATTGTAGTTTGGTGTTTTTTGCTTCTTGTTTTTTAATGAGAGGACATTCTCTAATTAGGTGTCCATGTTCATGACATCTTCTGCATCTAAAGGGGATCTTCTCATAGTCAATGTTTTGTATCCATTCCTCATCCCTGAATTCCAAGATTATGGCTTCTAGGAGTGCCCCCGACACATCCATCTCTATGCAGATTCTTGCATAGGATGTGTATCTCCCTTTTAGGGTTGCTTCAGATGTCTTCACGTATTTTCCCAACTTGTTCCCTATTGCTTTGAAAGTGGAAGGTAGCCAACAATCTAACAACAAGGAGTAAATTCTCAACCAGATAGGTATATTTTTGAAAGTTTCTTTCTCTAGGGAGAAGTTTTCCTTCCATGGTCGCATGTATAGTCCTACTGAGGCATGGAAGTATGCCCCCCCCTCAAAGACATTATACCTATCTTCCAGGTTCATGAATATTGTTGTGAAGAATCCTTTCGAGCCCAGATGGAGTTCCACTTCTCCACTTGGCTTCCATTGATATTTAATCCAGTTGCACATTGTTCTTTCTATGGGCCACAAGCCCATAAACTTGCAGATTAACGCATGTGTCTTCATCTGGTCCCTATAGAGTTGCATCTGCGGATATTCTAGTATTACCTTGGGTATCATTGTTGTTTTTGGTTTACATGGGTTGTGCCCTTCTGCCCCATTGGGGCTCCTTGTTTCTTGCGCATCCTTCTAATTTTCTCTGGCTTCTTCCCCCATGTGATCGCTTTTTCCCTGATTGCTTTCCCGACTCTTTTTCGGTTCTGATCCCGAGGTGCTTGTCATTGGAGCTTTGAAACCTACGCCTTGTGGGCCTTTCCCTGTGTCTACCACTACCTTCTTGTATGATGGGGTTACATTACCACCCCGCTTGGTACTCATGTTGTCCTCTGTTGTGGCTGCAACTTCCAAACCCTAGCCTGCAGTTGCTCTAGACCTTAGCTTCCATCTCGCATTGTTTTCATGCAAAGGTTATGTTACATAACTACAAAGTACAACAGGAAGGGTTTAGAAAAGGAAGTGCAGATAATAAACTCTACATCAAGATAACTCAAGATAGTATTTTATTAATTCAAGTTTATGTTGATGATATTATTTTTGGAAGTGACGATGAAAGGTTAAGCCAGAAATTTGCAAAGGATATATAGAATGAATTTGAAATATCATTACTTGGAGAACTATATTTCTTTTTGGTTCTTTAGATAAGTCAAAGAAACCATGGAATTTTTATTTCTCAAACTAAGTACATCATAGAAATTCTAAAAAGGTTTGGAATGGAATATTGCAAACCAATTAACACTCTTATGCAAACCAATTGAAATTTGAGCAAAGATGATGATTCAAAGTCTACAGATCAGAGGAAATATATCTCAATGATTGGTAGCTTACTATATGTGATAGCATCCAGACCAGATGTAATGAAGGAAGTTGGATAGGTGGCACGATTTCAACTAGCACCAAAGGAATCACATGTCTTAGTAGTGAAGAGTATTTTCAGATATCTCAAGTGAACAAAAGAGTTTGGATTATGGTATCCAAAAAGAAAGGATCTATCACTTATCGCCTACACAGATGCAGATTGGGCATGTTTCATTGATGACCAATGAAGCACCAGTGGGGAGACATTCTACTTGGGCGAGTGTTTGGTATCTTTCCTAAGCAATAAACACTCATCAATATCATTGTCTACAGTTGAAGCAGAGTATATTGCAGCAACAACATGTTGTACACAAGTTCTATGGATGAAACAAACTTTGACAGATATACAGGTTGAGTATGATGAGGCCATTCCTATATATTTTGATAATACAAGTGCTACTAGTATTTCAAAGAATCCAGTGATGCACTCCAAGAAGAATCACATTCCAAACAAGTATCACTTTTTACGGGAATAGGTTGTAGAGAAGAACATCATAGTTGCATATGTGGGGACAAAGGAACAGGTTGCAGATATTTTCAGAAAACCACTTCCAAGGGAATCCTTTAAGTATATTCACCAAGACTCGGAGTAATTTATACTCTCAAATGAATTATTTTGAATGCTTATATTATTTCTTGTATTTACACAAGGAAGCACCATACAGAGGGAAGTTCGGGTTGGGGGAACAGGTTCATGAAGAATTCAGTCAGGGGGAGCAGCCCCAAGGACAGTTCAGTTAGGGGGAGCATCCCTGGAAAAAAAATTTCCTTTTCCATCGATGTCAAAGGGAGAGAGATTCACCAGATGTAGGTCAGAGACTTAGATGCTTCGAAAGAGAACATAGAGGAATGTTTCCAGGGGGAGCAATGGTCAGAGGGGGAGCATAAGTGATATGAATTCAGAGTTGCATCAGAGTGTTTCCATCAATGCCAAAGGGGGATATTGTTGCTTAATTGGGTTGGTTGTCATTGATGTCAACCCTTGAAGCAAGTCCAATAAAAAATTTCGGTAGCCCCAACAGTATGGTTAAGGGACTTCATTTTGATTAATGTAAAAAGGTATGAATTTTAATATATTTGCAGGTAAGACTATTCTATATGAATGGTACATGTCATGCCATTTCTGATGATATGTTGAATGCCACATAACTTCTCACGATTAGAGAGTTATGGCCTTGTGAATTTGGAGAACCCTCATGAGTTATCTACAAGGTCAAAGAAGTCAAAATTATTCTAGAAGCTCCTAGAAGAAGTTGCTAGTCAAGTGAGTAAAACAAGAAGTTAATCATGGATTAAGTTGTTTCCATAAGAAAATAATTAAAAATAAATTATTTGCAACTAGAAGTGGAGAATTTGTTATTTGTAGCAAATTGGGTTAGAAGTGGACAAGTGGTTAGAAGTGGGTTAGTCGTAAAAGAAGGAAATTGGGTTAAGTGGGTTAGAAGGTAACCCCTTGAGGAGGCTACACGGAAGTATAAATAAGAGAGAAAGGCTCTCCAATTAGCACCTATTGAGTACATTGAATATCTATTATTGTGTAAGGTTTATTGTAGGCACTCACTAATATATCTGAAGTTGCGCAAGTATGAGGTAGCACAAAGGGTTGATGCAGAAAGTTTCGGATTTATAGAAAATGCTAAAAAAACCCTAGTTTTTTAGGTGTACACGGGTTGCAGTGGAGAAGGGCATGTATGTACGTAGGCTAAAAGTATATTAGGGTGTGTACATGAAATAAAATCCATAGAAACTTGAGAACATGAATATGTCAGGTCTCTAGAGTCTAAAAGTAAGATCCCATGAAGGTCTATAGTGATCAGGTACATCATATATATCTACTGGTTCAAAAGGCATGTCGTATTTCTATGAGTAGTTGGATTTTGTTGTATACATGAGAAATGATTATGGAGGTTTAAGGATTTTCCCTAAAGACATTAGTGGCTTCATGGGACCTTCTGTAT
Source organism: Picea mariana (assembly GCA_032191745.1). NCBI lineage: Eukaryota > Viridiplantae > Streptophyta > Pinopsida > Pinales > Pinaceae > Picea > Picea mariana. The sequence continues at coordinate 30,384 of JASDQU011400582.1, read as the reverse complement.
AAGTCATATCTACAGAAATATAGTGTTGGTATAATCAATATTTATCATTAATATATCTTGTTAGTGTTGAGGAACATTTTGTACTTATTGGCTTAAGGTTAAAGGTTCTTGTGATACATGGTTGAGATCTTGTATTTGTGAAGTGGTTGATGTATTAAGAGTTTGAATATCAGAAAGGGTTTAATGTCTAGTTCATGTGTGGGTTATTATACTTGTTTATGATTACACACACTTATATGGCACATGACTAGAGAGGGATATAGATGCTTTGGGTAAAGGATATGTATGAGGATGTATGCACAGGGTACAATTACAATATAGACACAGTGACAGGTTGCAGGTTGATGTGAAAGAGGTTGTAGAGGGTCAAAATCTTTCTAAAGAGAGAAAAACCTAGTTTTCAGAAGGCATACACATTATGCATAATAGATAGGTCATGTACATTTGTGGGCTACAGTATAGATAGGGCGCGTACCTACGCATGCTACAGAACAGACAAGTCATGTATCTGTGTTTTTTGGTTGGTAGAGGATTATTTCATGTATAGGTTGATTACAAGGCAGTGGTACAGGTTGCCTACATGTCAATGGTATAGGTTGGTACGGGTTTACAGTGGTATATCTCACAGTGATAATGTGGTAGTGGTTTCTTCATTTGACACTTATATTTTGGAGTGGGAAGATGGGGAAAGGATAGGTGGTTGTAGCCACCTTTGGTTTGTATATGGAGAACATAGGGGGTTATAGCCTCCTTTTGGTTGTAGCCAAAGAATTGGGGATTTGTAGATTCCCTCAAGTTGTAGCCTAAAAATATAGGGGATCGGAGTCTCCTTCTAGGTGCTTCTAATGAATGTAATTCTTAAATACATATAAGAAAAATAATTCTTTGGTTTTATCTCGCATTGGGTTTCCACATAAAAATACCAATGTACTATGTATGTGTATGATTATTCAATTGTTCATGGTTTATTTACTCTGCACTTATTGGATGATAATGTTATATTGATCACAAAGATAAATAACACTTGTAGACGATGGTTAAAAAGGATTAGATTTATCTATTACTGATTCA
>JASDQU011400582.1:9021-27402 GCA_032191745.1 Picea mariana | reverse complement strand
GTGAATATTATCAGGTCTGTGCTCTCAGAATTCTTGGAGTGAAAGTGTATGGGGAACGAAGGACAGTTGGAAGGGACCTTACGACATCAAGGCCATGGTTGTAATCTCTCTTTCACATTTAATATGATACAATAATATGATTCTTTCCTATAAAGCTTGTTGTGTTTTATTGTATGATTGCTTGATCACATACATAGGTTTATATTGAGTTTGTGCTATTACTATCACTTTGGTTGGTTCCATTCTTTTGCAGGATCATCATTGTATGAGCGTTGGAATGGAGCTAGGATGGTGATGGCAAGAGGAAGTGGCGTTTAAACGGTATGTCACCTATCCCTCTTTAGTTAGTAAATTCAATATCTAAAACTTAAGGAAAGCATCATGTTCTGGTGTGTTTTATTCTAGATCTAGGTGGATCTAGGGAGATCAGTTAGTGTCTGCACCTACTGATTTTTCTGATAACAAAATTGGCGAATCCACTGGGGAACAGATTGTTTCCTAGTTAGTCTAGTTTCCCTTCCTTTGATTGCTTGTTTTCTGGTTTCTGAGTTTGTGGGACATCCATCCAGACTCTCTGGATATAGAAGTTCACTTAGATTCCCTATCCTTTTTCAAAGTTTTCTTTGATTACAGACATTCTCGCACTGTACCTCTCTGTGGCCTGCGAGAATCATTGATGTTTGCACCCTACTGTTCAGTTCAGTGTGAACTTCTTGCACCCTACCAGTGTCTAGCCTGCGAGAATACCTAATTATTGCACCCTAATAGTGTCTAGCCTACGAGAAAACCTAATTCTCGCACTGTACTCTACTGCTAGGCTGCGAACTTGTTTGTAAACTTTTTTGGATTGGGTCTTGTCATCTTTTGATGACCCATTTTTTCTCTGATCAGCTGGATTGAACTTTTGGAGCCTATATTGATCTGTTTACAGTCTACTTGACATTCTTTGAGTTGCTTTTATCCATCTTTTCTTTGTTTTGTGTTGAAGGATTAGTTTCTTGCTTTGAGTGTCTTTCAATTCCAAAGCGTGTTTTTTCTTTAGAATTGTTTAGGGAAAGATCGGATTTCTTCTGAATAGTTCGCTTTAAAAGAAAACTTTTAGCTTGGGTTTCTTTGTTTTAAGAAATTTCATTATTGCTTTTAGTGAAATTTTTGAAACAAAAAGATTTGATTTCTTCCTTTATATTAGATTGGGGGCATCCTTGCATTTGAAGTAGCGAAATTGCATGATTCTTGGCATTATTTGGTCTAACCTAACCTAAAGCTTGTTGTGTTTTATTGTATGATTCCTTGATCACATACATAGGTTTATATTGAGTTTTTGCTATTACTATCACTTTGGTTGGTTGCGTTCTTTTGCAGGATCATCATTGTATGAGCGTTGGAATGGAGCTAGGATGGTGATGGCGAGAGGAAGTGGCATGTAAACGGTATGTCACCTATCCCTCTTTAGTTAGTAAATTTAATATCTAAAACTTATGGAAAGCGTCATGTTCTAGTGTGTTTTGTTCTAGATCTAGGTGGATCTAGGGAGATCAGTTAGTGTCTACACCTACTGATTTGTCCGATAACAGACATGAACACCCACGTGGAACACTTGTTGTTCTGAATCCCACATATGAACCAAATATTCTAGTAATCTCATTGGGCTCTCATGCCCTGAGCTTTGAAGAATTTTAATAGACCACATTGTCGGAGTGCATGCACACTCCTTGGATCATTTAAATCCATAATATCATCTTCGTGCTCACGCTCTCTCCATTCCAACATCTTTGCAAACAAATACCTGCATGGGAAACAGAGAAGATCTTTAGCACACTTTTTCACCATTTTTGGGTTTTTGTTGAGTCAACGTTCACTTTTCATTTTAGTTTGTCGGTCGTCGCAGTCAAGATTCAAGTACAGTGCGGAATTTCCATGAATGCGCCTTAACGCACATGTGGAAATCGTTGATTTCTGCGGGGCCCGTTATAGGCCACTCGCAGCAACCCCAACGAACGATTAGCAGTCCCAAATCATCAAAAAATATTGATTTTTTACCATCAAAAACAAAAATTAATCCGTTGAAAAGGTATAAGATGAGATCCTTACCTCTTTTACGCAATCCATTTGTTGAATGATCCCATGTGGCCTCCGCAATCCATCGCCGAAGTTGAGGTAAAAAACAAGGATTTTTGGTAAGTTTTTTACCAAGTGAAAATAAAATGGTAAAAAAGACTTGTTGCTTCTATTTATTACGTTTTTTATCATTTTTCCTAATATTTTGTTTTATATAAATACATTTTAGTTAAAAACCCATTAAATCTAAAGGTCTTGTAAGTGTTTTGTTCCTTGTAGGAAAAAAATTTAGGACCTTGGACAACGAAGTATAGGCGGGTTTTTTTTCAATTTTTTTTGGTCGCATGTACAATTACTTTTTAGGGTTTTTCAAAAAAACCTCGAGCATAGTCTTTGTTCGTTCTTGGGCTAGAAAATCAATGAGAACATAACCGAGTATACTTTTTTCGTATTTTCGTACTCATTATGGTAACAAGAAAACAACGAAACCTATGGAGAACTCTTTAAGCTCTTTTCATGCTACCTAAAAATGAAAAGATCGTCGAGTGACCTTGTTATTTTCATGCTTGTAAAATTATTTGAAGAAAATGTTTGATGGGCGATAGTTTATCACTTTTTTAGTCTTTTCAAAATACTTTACAAAAAAGGAACTGGGAGAGTTCTCTTTAAGTGTTTTTCAGACTCTCAAAACATGAAAAAACCCCGAGTTTTCTATATTTGGACTCGTTAAACAAACATCGAAAGGCCCACATGGGACCGAACCACTCCTTCTTAGGGTTCGTTAAATATACTCTGAGGGACTCGTTCGAAGGATGAGCTTAAATTGACAAGCATATGTTATCCTCCTCAAGCTTGCGTAAAAATAAAGAGGTACTCGCCAGAAATGGTGGGGGGAAATTTGGGAACGGGATGTGTCTCTGTATCTGTATTAATTGCAGTAAGCATTGCTCTTGAACATGACACCCCTCTTCATCATTTGAATCTAGGTTGGGTAATCTATTTGTCTCTTGTCTGGCCTTCTGCAAGTTCATATCTTGAGTCGTGTTTGAGTCAATACTGCCAAGATCATTGTCGTGTCATTCATATGTTCAAGAGAAGTTCAACTGAAACCTTCTATCAAGTCGGTCGTCTGAAATTGTCCATTCTTACCATGTTGGCCTTCCCCATGTCAGTCCCAAGTCACATACATATTTTTCTCTACCCTAAATCTGTTACTTATTTCGTGTCATTGATGGGAGATACATCAAGGCCCTCCTGTGACTAGTCTTTTCCTATCGACTTCGGCTCATTATCTAGGAAAAAGACTTAGAAATTATTTAGTACCTTAGAGCCTGCACGCCCCAATGGCATGTTTCTTCTCTTTCAACAGTAGATTCACATCATTGATCTCTGATCGAGATATTCTGTCAAGTGTTCGACTTCAACTCATTTATTCACACTTGTTGGATTGTACTGGAGTACCTTGGGAGTCATTGACATCAATGGTGATTTCCCTCGCACTTGTTAATAGTTTTCATTAATGACTGGTAATCAAGTGGTTTCTATTCACGTTTGACTTCAACATCTGTAATCACATGATTAGAATCATACTAACGGACGATGGATTGAAGACCTTGGACTTCATCATTTTTTGGTCCAGGTTGCGATGAAGTATTTGTGATTTGTTTTGACACATAGATCCACCTTATATGTCTCGTGGCTATGTTCATACTTGAGTTTTTCATGCATGGATCCACAGTGTATTCCTAGTGGCTATGAAAAATCTTGTTGACATGGATCCACGTTGTATAATTGGTGGCCATGAGCTACATTTATGATTTCAATCATTTACGGTCTGAACATGGGAATGCCTACTTCAGACATGGTGTGATATTGTACAAATGCTTGATTGTTTTCAGGTTCCTGATTGGTGCACCCCTAGTTCTTGACACATACATGCTTATTTTACAAATTATTTCAACTGTCTCAATTTCCAGCCTCATACTTTGGGGGTCATTATGTTACACATTATTTTGGTCACCCCGATGATGATTACATAAACATGTGTTCAGGTTCCCAATATGATATTTTTCCTGAGGAAAGCAACCTCTTTCCACCCTTGCAAGATGCATTTTTGGAAGGCCGTCGTGGGATGCTCCCTTTACACGGTGTGGAAATCCTTGATTTCCGCAGGCTACACTATAGCCAGCCCACAGGATTTCTGCAGAATTCTATATAAGCAAGTCGCGGTGACACTTTAAAACTAAAAGAGGAAAGACATTCTAGCAGCTTCTAGAAGTGGAATCTTTTGGAAATATGAGGTGAAATCCATATGGTTATGATCCTACTAACTTCTTTGATTTGATGGGATCATCCTCATCTCTTTAACCACTTCATCTTCTCCTATATAATGATAGGCTTCTCATGGAAACAGTTAGAGGTACAAGAATAAAGAAGCATAGAAAATTGATGAAAGAATAGGCTGAAGACTGTGTGAAGAATCCTATTTCAAGTGATGCTTGAGGTCTCCATTCATCCATCAAGATTTTGTAAAAAATCTTCATGCAAATGTCAGATAAAATGGATGTTTGTGTCAGAACAAAGGGCCACTGAAAGGGAACTTGCGACATCAAGGCGATTGGGTTGTATTTTCTACCTTTCATTAATATAATACGGTGGCACATCTCTTTCCCATAAAATGATTGATATTTTATTACATGACTCCTTGATCACATGTTTAGGTTGTCATTGAATTTAACTATTGTTTCTTTCACATTGGTTGATTTGTGTCCTTGCAGATCTGATCTCACAGGAACATTGGAGTAAGGCAGGATCAACAAAGACATAAGGAAGTGATTCATAAGGTATGTTATCTATTCCTTCTTTGATATTTAAATTCAACGATTGTAACCTAGGGAAAGCGTCTTGTCTCATATTGTTTTTTTCTAGATCCAAGTGGGTCTAGGGGGATTAGTTCATGTCCGCATATACCGATTTACCTGTTAACACTTGCTTCAATAGTTTGTCTAGGTCCTGAAGTTTTGGGCTCATCCTGGTGAGGTTCTTCAACTTCTCCTTCCTCTGTCCTAGCGGGTTCTAAATGTTCTCCGTCTATCAGATCTACCTCTTCTCCACTGTAGAAACCCTCTTCCCCGTAGTTTTTCTTAAATGGGTTCTCAAGGTGCACCCCTATGAATACTCTCCCATTGCGTGTATGTACATCTTTTGTATCGTTGTCATTGTCTGAATTCCTGAAAATTAGTCTATTAAATCCACGCGATCTACTGTATCTTCAAGACATTATTTTCATGCAACAACAACTTGATTCTCATCTTTAGAAAGTGAAAAAAAATTCCTATGGGTCCTTTGAAAAAGTATCTCTCGGCTTGGCTATACAATTCTATTCTATCAACAACAAACTTGGTGATATACCCTCCAATGGTACTATCAAACCAATGATCTACTGCTCTGGATACAGCTTTATCGACTCTTTTGACCTTTTGGATCAGCGTCGACATCCAAACCATAGGGCTTATAGATCTAATCTTGAACTAGGTATCTACTAACCTAGCCAACCACTCAGACAACTCCTGATGGATTCCTCCAAAGAAGATCTCATGAATGCCAGTGAAGATGTATCTTTGTAGCCAATCTTCAGTACTTGGCTTAGGTTTCTTATTCTGGGCTTCAGCAAAGTTCCTCTCTTGATCTTCTATCCACTTCTGAATCTATGTCTTCGATGGGAACCACCTTGAAATTCCCTTACAAAGATTCTCGTCCCAGCAACAAAACCATTTGTCGGCACAGGGGTAGAGCCAGGGTTCACTCAAAGAGTGCACCAACAAGCCCTAGATATTGGCCCTTTCAGCAACACCTACAAAGAAGATGCAGTCTCACCCGAAGTAGCTAAGAGGGGGGTTGCAGGACAGAGATGTCTACAGCCATGGGAATATCAAGTGGATCTAATAAAACAACAAGGCAGCATTCATATATCCCTCACCAAGCTAGATCTACCTTGCAAAGTTATAGATCTGATCTAATACAACATTGCAAATAACAATATAATAGTGACAGAGATAAAATCATCAATCACACACACAACACAATATGTATGTGGTTCACCCTCTCTCTAGGGATACATCCACAGAACTATGCTTATGATTTACTAAGTTAAAGCCTATAGTTCTTGTCTGCGCTCTTAGATAGTAGATATTCTTTCTTCTCTCTCTTTCTCTCCCTTTCTTGCACACCTAGCTACAGGACTTGACCTTCGCACACAGCTGAAGATCTTACAATACCAGAAGACTCTCTCACTTAGCACTTCTCTCTCTCAATACAATAATATCTCACCACAACAATAGATCTAGATCAACAACAATATTGTACCAACCCGACCCAGGTCCTCTTTACCTTTTTTTATACATTACAATGCTTCATCGACAACCCTAGGCCGAAACCTAGGTGCCGAAACCCTAGATACCAAAACCCTAGGTGTCTAAAACCCTAGTTCAACTTGACCCTTTTTTTCCGAGCTTCGCCAGCCTGTCTTTCCTTCCTTCTTGCGCGGTTCTCCAAAGCATCCAATGATGGATTTTTCCACTTGCTGTGTTGTCCTCGATCCCTCTTCCTTGTTGATATGTCATCCTCGATCTCCTCATCCAACGGCTTGCATTTCCGAACTTCACTCCATCTTTTCTGCTCTTTTGATCACTTCGACCCAGTGACAGTCACTGTGTCTTCCGTGAAGTTCGCTTTTCACCTTTTCTTTCTTGTTCTTCGCTTCCTTCCATAACCAAGGGAAAATAGTTGTATAGTTACATTGTTTCTTAGCTTGATAGAGGTGGCATTGTGACGAGCTAATGAATCCCATTTTTCTTAAGTTCTCCCAAGATAGAATTCGATTGTGAAGTACTAACCATTTGAAAATTTTTATTTTTGGCCATTGGGGGTTGTTCCAAAGCTTGTCCCATTGTTGCGCGCTGGATCTTCTTGGTCCTGGTCCACGATGTAATGTCAGGCTTCTTTCAAGTTGAATTCTCTGCCATTTTTTTGGCCCCATCTTAGTTGGTCCTCTTCTTCCGAGACTGCAAGTGTCCTTTTCCTCAGTTCCTCCTCCACCTCTTTCACGATTGTTGCAGTCCGTTCTCTATTTTACGAACTGAGATTGTCCCAGATTTTCCATCTGTTGAGATCTGCTTCTTGTTTCCATTAGTGGTAGACTTTGGTTTTACCTTGCACGATCATGTCCTTTTGGAATTCCTCCCTGTCTGGATTTTCCATTCGGGGTTCTTGTTGCCATGCATCCTCCCAGAATCTGGTTGTTTTACCATTCCTTACTTCCCAAAAGCTCTGTGTCTGGATCTAGGTTTTGTTGCGCCAAGCTAGACTCCAGATGATCGATCCCTCCCTGCTACCCCTAAAGAGGATTTGGTCCCATTTGTTTATGTTCGGGGCATACTTTGCCTTCAAGAGGTTTACCCATGGTGTATAAGTTTCTTTGACCCATCGCCACCATAGTTTAGCCCTGTAGGCTTTGTTGGTTACTTGTGGGTCTTGTAGCCCCAGGCCTCCTTTGATTTTTGGTTTATAGACCTTCTCTCAGGCCACCAGGGCCCATTTCTTCTTTGATTCTGCTCCTCACCATAGGAATTCCCTTTGGATGTTTCTTATTTTTTGTAGTATCCCTTTGGGGGTAGGAAATACGGACATCATATAGGTTGGAATTGCTTGTAGAATTGTCTTGATCAAAATGAGTCTCCCTGCTATGTTGAGGGATCTGTACGTCTAGTTTTTAACCCTCTATTGTAGCTTGTTGATCACTCCTTCCCATGTTTCCATTTTGTATGCTCTTTATGTCAGGGGGATGCCCAAGTACTTGGTTGGGAGTGTTTTGTGCTCAAATCCCAAAATATTTGTCAGGTTTCTTTGGATTGCAGGGTTGGTGTTGAAGAAATAAATCATAGATTTGGAGTAATTGATCTCGACACCCGAGGCTTCCCCAAAATCTTCTAAGATTATTTTATAGGATTTTTCTTCCTTGACCGTGGGTGTGCCATGGAGTAAGGTGTCATCCAAGAACTGTTGGTGTGTGGAAGTCAGACAGTTTTTGAAAGGTTTGATGCTAGTTATTTCTTCTGCTGTTGTTTTGTTTTTTATGCTTTGATTGAGACCTTCCATCATCAAAATGAACAGGAAGGGGGGAAGAGGGTATCCTTGTCTGATTCCTCTCATAGGTAAGACAGGTTTGGCAGGGGCTCCATTTATTAGGCGCGAGTATCTTTTCGTTGAGACTAGGATGACAATCCAGTTGATCTAGTGCTGGGTGAAACCAAAAGCTTCCAGAGTCTTGACCATGTAGTGCCAGCTAAATTTCACATAGGATTTTTCTAGGTCAAGTTGTATTATCATCCCCTCTCTCCTCTAGATTTCAGGGTGTGGATTAGCTCATGGGCATGGATGATGTTGTCCATGATTTGTCTTCCTTCCATGAAGCCTTCCTGTTCTTTTGAAATCGGTGTGGGTAGGAGGGGTTTCAATCTATTGGCTATGACTTTGGAAATTATCTTGTACACCACGTTGCATAAAGCTATAGGTATGTACCAGTCGGGGGTCCTTGTTTCATTTTCTTTGGGAATTAAAGTAATCATTGTGGAATTTAGCACTTTTAGGATGGAGGCTGACTATCGAGAGTCCTCCACCACCCTATAAACATCATGTTTGACCACTTCCCAACAGGATTTGAATAATTCCACTTTGAAACCATTTGGACCTGGGGCTTTCCCGTTGGGCATCTCCTGGATCACTTGATCAATTTCCTCCTTAGCAATGGGTTTGTTTAGGTTGTTATTTTGTTCCTCGATGACTAGGCAGGGGATGTGCTGAGTTATCCTTTGAATGGCCTCCGTTCGGTATTTGTTGGGTTCCCGGGCTATCCCATGGAAGTGACTTACCAGAGTATTTTCAATCTCCTTGTGGTATTCTCTCTCGATCCCATCCTGATCCTTAATTTTCAGGATTTTGTTGTGGGCTCTTCTAGCAATGGTTGTTCTATGAAAAAACTTGGTGTTCCTCTCTCCTTCCGTTAGCCATTTGATTCAGGACTTTTGGCACCATAGAATTTCTTCTTGCTGGAATATTGCCTCCCATTCCTGGGTCATTTGCATCTCTTCCTTTTTCCGATCATCTATATAGCCCTCTGCTATGCATACTTCCTGGAGTTTTCTCATTTTGTCTTCAATATTTTTCTTCTCTTCGTTTATGTTTCCAAAGATTTCCTTGTTCCACTCCTTGAGCTTATATTTGATGTACTTTAGTTTTTTATAGAGTTTGAACATCCTTGTCCCTTTCTCTGGTTGTTCCTCCCGCCACCACTGGTTGATGTTTTTCTTGAAGGTGGGGTGTTCTATACAGAATTATTGAAACCTAAAGAGTCTATTCTTCAGGGAGGTTGGGAAGTCTGCTTCTAGTTGGAATGGCCAGTGATCAAAACCCCCCCAGGGAAGGATGCTGCAATCTACAGTTAACCCCTGCATAATGATGGACTCTAACACCAAGAATCTATCTAGTCTTTTTGTGACTTGATGTTGGTTTATCTGTTTATTGTTCCAGGTGAACTTTCCATTATTGGTTCTGATGTCCACCATCTCTGTTGTGTATATGAATGTTGAGAATTATTCCTCGTATCTATCCAATCTCTTGGTGCCTCCTTTTTTCTCCGCAAGTGATCTGATGATGTTGAAGTCCCTTGTCATGATCCATTGGAGGTTGTTGGAGCGGGCTTTTAGGTCTTCTAATTCTAGAAGCATTCTTCTCTTTTCCTCTAACATCTGGGGTCCATACACATTAGTGGACAAAACCATCTTCGTATTCCCAATGATTTGCATGTTAACCGAAAGTGTGTGCCTGGTAGCCTCGGCTACTATTAGGTTCATCACTTGTGGATTCCACAAGGTGAGAATAACTCCTTCCATCTGTTGTCCTTCGACAGCCAGCATCTTGTACTTGCTCATTGTTTTTTGTTGATTGTTTCCATTCGATCTACTGTGCATTTTGTCTCTTGGATGAAACAGAGGTCTGGTTGTTCCTTCCTAAGTCTATTTTTAAGGATTCGTTGCTTTCATGGGTTGTTTAGGCCTCTTATATTCCATTTTATAATATTAATTTAAACATGTGGGAAGGATTTTGGAAAGAGCCTTTTGATCTTAGCTGATTTTATCAGTAGAGCTCCTATTTCCTATAGTGCTATGTTGTTTAATTTCCTGCCTTTCTTTCTTCTCGCCTGCTTGGGTGAGATTTGCGATTGTCCCTTGCCTGCTTTGATTCCTGGGTGTCCTATCTCCCCGTGTATGCACTTGAGCCCTCTAGATTTGGCTTCCTCCCTTAGGAGGAACAGGTATTGGATGCGGTCTATTTTATCTACTGGTACATTGTATACGCCCTTCCTTTTCCATTGCTCCAATATGTTCGGAAGATCTATCCCTTCCCTTTCCACAATGTCTCTGAGATTGGGATCTTCCGTTCCTACCTCGCTTGGAGTCATTTTCGCGTCTCTATCTGCCTCCTGCATGGGGGTGTTGGCATCTCTAGTTTCTTCGTCCATAGGAGTTGTGCTACCCCCTTGTCTCATACTCTTTCTTGGGCTATCTATGTACTCATTTGTTTCTTGATCCCTGGTTTCTTTAGCTTTTGCCTTCTCCTTTCCTCCCTCTTCCCCTTTGTTGGTCTTGTCCCATCCTTCCGTTCTATTCCTGGCCTCCAGATTTCTCCTTGTTGGGGTTTTACTTTGTTTCTTGTTAGCTTTGTTTCTGTGGTTCGTCTTTATAAATCCATCCTCATCCTATTGTAGTTTGGTGTTTTTTGCTTCTTGTTTTTTAATGAGAGGACATTCTCTAATTAGGTGTCCATGTTCATGACATCTTCTGCATCTAAAGGGGATCTTCTCATAGTCAATGTTTTGTATCCATTCCTCATCCCTGAATTCCAGGATTATGGCTTCTGGGAGTGCCCCCGACACATCCATCTCTATGCAGATTCTTGCATAGGATGTGTATCTCCCTTTTAGGGTTGCTTCAGATGTCTTCACATATTTTCCCAACGTGTTCCCTATTGCTTTGAAAGTGGAAGGTAGCCAACAATCTAACAACAAGGAGTAAATTCTCAACCAGATAGGTATATTTTTGAAAGTTTCTTTCTCTAGGGAGAAGTTTTCCTTCCATGGTCGCATGTACAGTCTTACTGAGGCATGGAAGTATGCCCCCCCCTCAAAGACCTTATCCCTATCTTCCAGGTTCATGAATATTGTTGTGAAGAATCCTTTCAAGCCCAGATGGAGTTCCACTTCTCTACTTGGCTTCCATTGATATTTAATCCAGTTGCACATTGTTCTTTCTATGGGCCACAAGCCCATAAACTTGCAGATTAACGCATGTGTCTTCATCTGGTCCCTATAGAGTTGCATCTGTGGATATTCTAGTATTACCTTGGGTATCATTGTTGTTTTTAGTTTACATGGGTTGCGCCCTTCTGCCCCATTGGGGCTCTCTGTTTCTTGCTCATCCTTCTAATTTTCTCTGGCTTCTTTCCCCATGTGATCGCTTTTTCCCTGATTGCTTTCCTGACTCTTTTTCAGTTCTGATCCCGAGGTGCTTGTCATTGGAGCTTTGAAACCTATGCCTTGTGGGCCTTTCCCTGTGTCTACCACTACCTTCTTGTATGATGGGGTTACATTACCACCCCGCTTGGTACTCATGTTGTCCTCTGTTGTGGCTGCAACTTCCAAACCCTAGCCTGCAATTGCTCTAGACCCTAGCTTCAGTCTCGCATTGTTTTCTTGCAAAGGTTATGTTACATAACTACAAAGTACAACAGGAAGGGTTTAGAAAAGGAAGTGCAGATAATAAACTCTACATTAAGATAACTCAAGATAGTATTTTATTAATTCAAGTTTATGTTGATGATATTATTTTTGGAAGTGATGATGAAAGGTTAAGCCATAAATTTGCAAAGGATATATAGAATGAATTTGAAATATCATTACTTGGAGAACTATATTTCTTTCTGGTTCTTCAGATAAGTCAAAGAAACCATGGAACTTTTATTTCTCAAACTAAGTACATCATAGAAATGCTAAAAAGGTTTGGAATGGAATATTGAAAACCAGTTAACACTCTTATGCAAACCAGTTGCAAGTTGAGAAAAGATGATGATTCAAAGTCTACAGATCAGAGGAAATATATCTCAATGATTGGTAGCTTACCATATGTGACAACATCCAGACCAGATGTAATGCAGGAAGTTGGATAGGTGGCACGATTTCAACTAGCACCAAAGGAATCACATGTCTTAGTAGTGAAGAGTATTTTCAAATATCTCAAGTGAACAAAAGAGTTTGGATTATGGTATCCAAAAAGAAAGGATCTATCACTTATTGCCTACACAGATGCAGATTGGGCATGTTTCATTGATGACCAATGAAGCACCAGTGGGGAGACATTCTACTTGGGTGAGTGTTTGGTATCTTTCCTAAGCAATAAACACTCATCAATATCATTGTCTACAGTTGAAGCAGAGTATATTGCAGCAACAGCCTGTTGTACACAAGTTCTATGGATGAAACAAACTTTGACAGATATACAGGTTGAGTATGATGAGTCCATTCCTATATATTTTGATAATACAAGTGCTACTAGTATTTCAAATAATCCAGTGATGCACTCCAAGAAGAATCACATTCCAAACAAGTATCACTTTCTACGGGAAGAGGTTGTAGAGAAGAACATCATAGTTGCATATGTGGGGACAAAGGAACAGGTTGCAGATATTTTCACAAAACCACTTCCAAGGGAATCCTTTAAGTATATTCACCAAGACTCGGCGTAATTTATACTCTCAAATGAATGATTTTGAATGCTTATATTATTTCTTGTATTTACACAAGGAAGCACCATACAGAGGGAAGTTCGGGTTGGGGGAACAGGTTCATGAAGAATTCAGTCAGGGGGAGCAGCCCCAAGAACAGTTCAGTTAGGGGGAGCATCCCTGGAAAAACAATTTCATTTTCCATCGATGTCAAAGGGAGAGAGATTCACCAGATGTAGGTCAGAGACTTAGATTCTTCGAAAGAGATCATAGAGGAATGTTTCCAGGGGGAGCATAAGTGATATGAATTTAGAGTTGCATCAAAGTGTTTCCATCAATGCTAAAGGGGGATATTGTTGCTTAATTGGGTTGGTTTTCATTGATGTCAACCCCTGAAGCAAGTTCGATAAAAAATTTCGGTAGCCCCAACAGTATGGTTAAGGGACTTCATTTTGATTAATGTAAAAAGGTATGAATTTTAATATATTTGYAGGTAAGACTATTCTATATGAATGGTACATGTCATGCCATTTCTGATGATATGTTGAATGCCACATAACTTCTCACGATTAGAGAGTTATGGCCTTGTGAATTTGGAGAACCCTCATGAGTTATCTACAAGGTCAAAGAAGTCAAAATTATTCTAGAAGCTCCTAGAAGAAGTTGCTAGTCAAGTGAGTAAAACAAGGAGTTAATCATGGATTAAGTTGTTTCCATAAGAAAATAATTAAAAATAAATTATTTGCAACTAGAAGTGGAGAATTTGTTATTTGTAGCAAAGTGGGTTAGAAGTGGACAAGTGGTTAGAAGTGGGTTAGTCGTAAAAGAAGGAAATTGGGTTAAGTTGGTTAGAAGGTAACCCCTTGAGGAAGCTACACGGAAGTATAAATAAGAGAGAAAGGCTCTCCAATTAGCATCTATTGAGTACATTGAATATCTATTATTGTGTAAGGTTTATTGTAGGCACTCACTAATATATCTGAAGTTGCGCAAGTATATCAATGACAACCAACCCAATTAAGCAACAATATCCCCCAATTAATTTATAGAAAATGATAAAAAAAAACCTAGTTTTTTAGGTGTACACGGGTTGCAGTGGAGAAGGGCATGTATGTACGTAGGATAAAAGTATATTAGGGTGCATACATGAAATAAAATCCATAGAAACTTGAGAAGATGAAGATGTCAGGTCTCTAGAGTCTAAAAGTAAGATCCCATGAAGGTCTATAGTGATCAGGTACATCAGATATATCTACTGGTTCAAAAGGTATGTCGTATTTCTATGAGTAGTTGGATTTTGTTGTATACATGAGAAATGATTATGGAGGTTTAAGGATTTTCCCTAAAGACATTAGTGGCTTCATGGGACCTTCTGTATAAGTCATATCTACAGAAATATAGTGTTGGTATAATCAATATTTATCATTGATATATCTTGTTAGTGTTGAGGAACATTTTGTACTTATTGGCTTAAGGTTAAAGGTTCTTGTGATACATGGTTGAGATCTTGTATTTGTGAAGTGGTTGATGTATTAAGAGTTTGAATATCAGAAATGGTTTAATGTCTAGTTCATGTGTGGGTTATTATACTTGTTTATGATTACACACACTTATATGGCACATGACTAGAGAGGGATATAGATGCTTTGGGTAAAGGATATGTATGAGGATGTATGCACAGGATACAATTACAATCTAGACACAGTGACAGGTTGCAGGTTGATTGGAAAGAGGTTGTAGAGGGTCAAAATCTTTCTAAAGAGAGAAAAACCTAGTTTTCAGAAGGCATACACATTATGCATAATAGATAGGCCATGTACATTCGTGGGATACAGTATAGATAGGGCGCGTACATACGCATGCTACAGAACAGACAGGTCATGTATCTGTGTTTTTTGGTTGGTAGAGGATTATTGCATGTATAGGTTGATTACAAGGTAGTGGTACAGGTTGCCTACATGTCAATGGTATAGGTTGGTACGGGTTTACAGTGGTATATCTCACAGTGATAATGTGGCAGTGGTTTCTTCATTTGACACTTATATTTTGGAGCGGCAAGATGGGGCAAGGATAGGTGGTTGTAGCCACCTTTGGTTTGTATATGGAGAACATAGGGGGTTATAGCCTCCTTTTGGTTGTAGCCAAAGAATTGGGGATTTGTAGCTTCCCTCAAGTTGTAGCCTAAAAATATAGGGGATCGGAGTCTCCTTCTAGTTGCAACTAAAGAACAAAGGAAGTTGGTGCTTCTAATGAATGTAATTCTTAAATACATATAAGAAAAATAATTCTTTGGTTTTCTCTCGCATTGGGTTTCCACATAAAAATACCGATGTACTATGTATGTGTATGATTATTCAATTGTTCATGTTTTATTTACTCTGCACTTATTGGATGATAATATTATATTGATCACAAAGATAAATAACACTTGCAAACGATGGTTAAAAAGGATTAGATTTATCTATTACTGATTCACCCCCCCTCTCAGTAATCCAACAATATAACCTAAGTGCACCATAAAATCCATGATCTCATAGTCGTTAACATGGGTTTTAAACTGGAATTCTCTCTCAATTCTCCGCTTCCTTCTTTGTATCCTACTTGTGTTCCTTGATGGAAGGTTAGTAGAAATAGACTCTTTTGAATTTCCTTTGGTTCCCAAGGCCCTTTTGAGTTTGTTTCATAACTTTCCAGTAAGTTGTTCATCATCCAAAATGTCATAAAATAACTATAACCATGGATCAATAGCCTTCTGTGACTTACTCGGGGCCTCCATCTGAGTAAGAAATTCTCCAACGGCTCTTGGTTAGTGAGGATTTGTATTAGAACTTGATTTCCCAAGCTTAGACATTGTAGAATTCGACATTTGTCTGAACATCTCCATTGAATCTTTGAAAAATACATTATGTCTTATAGGTTCATATTTAGTATTATCAGGTATCACTTTTTGAATTTTGATCTGGTGAGGACTTTCAATATTGACCCCGGTCTTAGTTCCTCCTCTAGTGACATTGTTAATATTGGGATCTTTTTCTTTAGCTACAAATATAGGGTCATAATTGATCATATTGTCCCCTCATTTCCTTTCACAGTCTTCCCACTGGGAAATAAGATCTGGGAAATATTCGGTGGAGTGGGTATTATTTCTGCAGTGGGCACACCATGGTCTTATTGGGAGAGGACAATCCCTTTCGATATTCCCTTTCTCATCACAATTGTAGCATCGACCTGGTCCCCTTCCATCATTTTCTCCTCCAAATTTTCCTCCACCTTGATGACCTCCTTCAAACCCTTGATGAGTTTCGTTGAATCTAAATGCAGAATGATCCAACATATAGGCTAGAGCATCCAAATCTCTACATTGGTTGGTAGTATAAGTAGGGGACCCACAAAATTCACAAAATACTATATTCAGAACAGGGGTGTAATTTTTAAGAATACAACAGTGCCAATAAGAGTTCCCCTGACTTCTACATATCTCTCAATGCCCATTTCTATAGCCTCCTTGATGATTCGAGAAAGCATGGTATTGAACAAGGCCTTGAAACGACATTGTAGAAACAACTTTCTCAACTACTCCTGATGGTCCTACTGGTGGAGGTGCCATCGAGTGAGTGGGGGGTCATGAACCTCTCAATATAAGGCATTCAATTGTTATATGACCTTCGTTATAACAACTAGTGCATCATACCTGCGGTCAATCTACTTTAGGAAGAGTCAACTATTAGATCTTATCAGTTAACGYGAAGATATGACCTTGTATTTGTGTGATATTATGATCCTTAAGTGGTCTCATCACTCACAAGTTTCYAGGATAACCTACCATATCCTCAATTTTCATGGCTTGCTCCAAMACCTCTCCCAAAGTAGCTATTCCTTGTTAAGTCAATGGGATTTGGGTTAGCGATAACATCCCATGAATAAACCATTCTCGTTGGTGATCCTCATAGATAGGGTTTGCTAATTTTCCTATCACATCCTTAAATATTTGGTTATATTCCCATGCAGACTCACTGTATCTTTGTTTTATATCTGATAACTTAGAGAGAGCTTGTTGCTCTGACTGAGGTAATCAAAATTCTACTATAAAATTATGCTTCACCTGGGTTAAAGAGAAAGGTTTCCCTTGATTATTCCTTGGCTCGATATATTTCATGTACCCTTTTAGAGCTCAATCCCTCAAATTAGTTTTTAATTCAACCAATTTGTTTGCATATAGAGTTTCGTGAGACCTCCAAATGGATTAAAATAGAAACAACTGATTCTCAACATCCTCATCCCCTTTACTCCAAAATTTTGGGTATTGAATAAGATATATTGGGTGTTTATGAACCATTGAAGGACTAGGAGATCGTATTAATATGAACCCCGAAGGTCCTGGTTGTGATATAACTGAAACACTTGTCACACTGGTACTACTACTACTACTTGAACTTGTTGGACTAGAAGGGTTAGAAATGACATAAACTACAGAAAGATTGATTGAAGAAATTACCATATTTTTAGATTTCACTGGGGGAATAGGTGACTCGGGGCTGAGGATTTTACCTATAGAGGGAATTTATTTGATCTAGGGGCTCATGTTTTCTTGAAAGGTTACATATACCTCATGATACATTCCAACATTTTCTAACGTCATGCGTTTTGTCTCTCCTGCAAATCCCTCTGAGGTCTCAACTGTGTATTCTTCATCAGTAGTGTCATCTATATTTACCTCTTCAATTGTCTCTCATAAGATTCTCTTCTCTTGTCTGCCTCCTAAAAAATATTCACCTCTGTTTCCAAAATTCTCCTTCAACCATCGACTATCCATCCTTCCTCATCTTTGAAATTCTCTCAATTTCTCCAATTCTTTTCATCGACTACCATCAAAATCAATCTCCTTCTGCAAATGATAAGGGCTCTTCATTACCTTTATCATCTAGTTCTTCCACCTCTTTTAAGTAGCCACAAACCTCCTTAGATATCATTCATTTCTTGAGGTCTTCCCTCGTCGACCCCCCATCTCCAGAAATTCCTTCTTTATGGACTCATGACCCTCCCATGAAACACCTCCCCCCCCAGACATAGATGTTTACATTGCCATCGCAACTGAAGGAACATATACCATTCCTTCTTCCTCTATAAAAATATTGATCCAAAGAGGGATTTGCCGAAACAATATTCCTCTGGATCCTTTGTGGAATACGACTTCTGATTTCGAAAAATATTGGTGGTTCTTCGCATCAAAATCGAAAATATAGCCTTCTAAAGTAGCTTGTACCCAGAAATCCACAACAAGAGAGATATGATGGACCAATTGGTGAAGATATGTTAAACACTCATTAATCCATTTATATGTTCTCTTGACTCGATCTTTATATTCTGGTGCTTCTTGTAGCCATTCTAGCCACTAAAATACCTCTTCAGGTTCTGAGTAAAAGACAACACTCTTCACAAACTTGAAAATTTTGTGTTGTAACTTGAATTCTTGTTTTATAAACTCAT
>JASDQU011400581.1:24493-44572 GCA_032191745.1 Picea mariana | reverse complement strand
AAATGAAAACCCTACTTAAAGAAAGTTAACTTAATCATTATAATGAACAAAAACAAACTATCTATTTAATCTACCTAATAAGCAATAACAACAACAAACTACTTTAATTAACCTACTCAAATTCAATAAGAAACTATCCTATTAAAGCAAGTAAATAGACAAGCAACTACCCTATCAAAGCAAGTAAACAAGCAAGCAATCAACTAACTAACCTATGATAACTTCTACAACAAGTAAACTAATCAAAATTACTCAGTAAGTAACTAATCAAACTAATAAGCAAGTGAACTCTATTCTTAAGTTAAACTTCATAATTACTTCTAATTTACAAAAGGAAATCTTAATCTACTATTGAAATCATCGTGACAATAAAGGTAATTAACAACTACTCTTTAATCTACAATAAGAAAGCTATTCTTTAATCTACCAAAGCAAGAAAACTATCATCTAATCTACAAAAGAAAGAAAACTCGAATATAGTGTTGATGGTTATGTCTCTGGTGTCTTATGATATCACGATGGCATTTAACAATTAACGATAACTCAAGAGGGGTAAACTCGATATTAAATTCTATAGCAAAGTGAAAGGTATGAATTAGGAAATCCAATGAGAACTTAGCCATTATAGAAGCAACATCAACTACCCTGCATATCCATGTGATTATTCAATCTATGCACTAATCATCAACAATATGAAAACACTATTCTATTAAATTCAATTGCATTCTATGCGAATGTAAGCAAATTCTTACTACTTAGAGATTCATAACTGAAAACTAAACTCAATAATCAAGCTTCAAATTAAAATTGCAACCTAGATCTAGAATGGAAATTGCATAAAGTAAAGTAAACTAATCCTATTTTAACAATTTAAATTGCAAAAGGGAAATACTCATAAAACACAAATCAAATCCTATTTCTATTTCAGGATATGACAAGAAATTAAATAAGCAAACTAAATAAGAAAAACTAAATATAAATTAGATAAGAAACTAGAAATGAAAACTAAAACTAACAACTATCCATCCACCGAAACTTGCCAAAGAAACCATGAACTAAATACTCTGTTTTAACTTTGTTTTTAAACTCTATTTCAACATATGAAAAATCTAACTATCATCTAGTTACACACAGGGGTTAGTATCTAAACTTGCAAGTTGTTTCCTACTAATTAAAAGGTCATTTCATATTAACACTAGCCTTCATAATAAACTACAAAACTAAACTGAAGCAATTAAATTATGATCAACAATTTACACAGTAAATAAACACAATAAAACTCATGTGCACGAAATAAAAGAAATGACAATTATACTGTATGAATTCATAAGATAATTGAATAAATATTCACCCAGACCATTGGTGCCCCCCCCAGTAGGTTGTGGCTACTCCTCAATGATGAATCACAAGCTCAAGCAACACGATTTCAACATTTAAAATTAAAAACACAGTTTTACACAGTTTTAGAGAAAAATGTCTGAAAATGGAAAAACATAGCTTAATTATCCTTTTTCTCTCCTAACTATTTGTCTGATCACTGATGTGGTATTTATAGAGTTTACAAGCTGAGAGGTCGACCACTGGAAGGGTCGACCTCCTCTAAAAACAGTAAATCACATTTAATGCGTCTTAACCGTCGGTGGCTTCTAGAAACAAGGTGAGCCTATAAATGCCCAGCATAACAACCCAATCTAAGTTGTCAGAATCTCAGTAGTTGGAGGCCACGAGCACATGAAAAACCCATGTCTCTGATTCTCCCATCGCTAGCCACCGATATGATAACCGCCAACTCACCCATGGTTTTAGTGCAGGATGGAGTGCCGGATGGAGTACCGGATGCAAAAACGACCTGTGATTTTTCCCTGTGACACACAAAACATGAATTAGTTTGCTGGAATCATTAAAACATGTTGAATTATACTCAAAACCATCATAAAACATCAATCATACATACCTGGTATTAGCCACGATGATTTAATACAAAAACTCTTCAAAACTCTTCAAAACATGAAAATGCACATACAATATTGGCTAAAAAGGATCTAATCATCATCATTAAATTAACCATATCATGAGACCAACATTATCCCCACACCTAAGATTTTGCAGGTCCCACTGCAAACAAAAAAGAATTGCCCCTCATGACTAAGCTTGCTGAGAAGGATCAACTTTAGAAGCTTCTCCTTATTGCTATGGATATTTTGTCTTGTGCCTTTTGTGTTTGGATGCAGAAATAGTCCTTAGATCAAGTGTCTATCTCCTAGTCTTGATTGTCAAGTGAGGGTTTTCAAATTGGTAAATGAACTCATCCCAAGTTTGCCCCTATTTTTCCAATTCGGCTAAGAAAAGGAGTGTGATAAGGCCATGGTGAAAGAGGTTGTTGTGGGGGTTGGCTACATTCTTCCTCACTTGAGAGGACATCTTCTCCAAGATCTTTAAAAAGTAGAAGGGGAAATTCAATGGTTTATTCAACTTAAAGTGAGCTAACAATTGAAATTGACAGGCTTTAAAGGTGGAATATCTACCTTCACATGTGATCAACCTGGTGATGACTATGAGAGGGTTGATTAGCTCCTCTTTTATCCACTCCTTGGAGTATCCTTTAGCTCCAGAGATGTTCTGAAATTCTGGTCTAAAAACCCTATTATAGCTTGATCATAGCAACTGGTGGTTTTTAAACCATCTATCCCCCACTCTTGGAAGCTTTGTGGTTGTGGATATGGATTCCTATGAGACCCCAAAGGTGAGAGACCTCACGCATGTTGTCTTTCCATCAAAACTGAGGGAAAATTGCATTGAAATGCCATCATCCTGGCCTTGCAAGTGGGACAAAAATGACCCCCAATCTGCGTGCAAAAACACTTCCCTGCACTGTGAAAACTCAGGGATGGCGAAAAGGTCTACATAGGAATATGGATCATATCATTTGGGCATCGTGATAGTGTGGAGAAATGAATAGAAGCAAAATTTGATAGAGAATGGGTGAAATCAAGCCAAGGAAGGGCACGATTAAACAGAGGTTGAGCGCACCTAAATAGGGTCCGAGCGCACATAAATAGGGTCTGAGCGCAAATAAGTAGATGTGAGTGTGAGGAATAATGGGATAACCCAATTCCATTTTTGAGTGCACCTAGGGTGGAACGGTTGCACACATGAACACACGAGTTGCCATGTTTGAGAGATTTCAAATTTGAAGGCATGTTTTGGGGGAAATCATAATGATAAGAAGTTAGATCAATGTCCAAGTCTTTTAATTGGACATTTGATCATGAAAATGTCTAAGGTTTGAATCATTCAATCTTGATTTCCATGAACTAATTCAAATAAATTCCATTGATTCTTGGTTACCTAAAATTGTGGACAATTACTGGTGTATATTTTCATATGGCACTTCATCCGAAACCTCATACGACACCTCATACGACACTCCATATGGCACTCCATACGGTACCTCTGTGAAAAATGATTTTTTTACCTCTTGTAATGGATATCCTGCAGTCTTAGAATGGTTTTGACATTCACAGTGATTAGTAGTAGAGGCAACATGTTCCATTATTATTGATTTTTCCACCATGCTTACTCAATCCACTCGTATAAGACATGTAATTTCAACTCTACAATAAACAGTCTGTGATGAAAATAAACCGATAAAGTGGTATGTTAAGGATATGTACAACAGTTTATAACACACAGGGAATTAACATTTCAAAAATAAAATGACTGCTGATGTAATAACCTGTATCATGAAAACAATACCCATAAATTTTTACAAAGATTCACTTCTTCTAGGCAATGTTATCATTTGTCAACTCATGAACCCCTCCCCCACACCTAAGTATTGTGACACCTCACAATAAAAAATATAGGAAACCAGTCAGTTCTCCCAATAGACGAAGATTTACATCTTGTTAAGTGTAGAGATGAATTTCACAGATTGGTCTGACGAGACGGTTAGAAGATGGCCCCACCTATAGGACAAAAGATCCTATATATAGATAAGAAGAGGTAGTCGAGAGAGTTTCAAGATAGTCTCAAAGTTAGTTCCCAATGGAAATTTTATGGAGTTCATTAACCTTAACTTAACCATACATACTTCATGTCATATTTGTCTACAAGTAATTTCGTACATCAGGACAAGTTTAAATTTTTATTTATCTATTGTCAGATTACCATCCTCGCTAGGTAGAATGCCCCGCTGCCAGCAAACTTGTTCAGTACCCCAGCATGTTTACCTAGTCATACCACAGGTCGATACCCACTACTAGCAGACCTGTTTATTATCCTAGTGGGTTAGCCTCTTACACCCTCAGAGACTGGCCCTCCATATTTTAATATTTTAGTATAAGATTGCTTTGTTCAAGAAGATGGGGGGACAACTCTGAAAACAATAATTTTGTTTCTTCAATTGGGATGGTATTTATGTTAGAGGATGACTTTCCGTTATATTCCTTATTGATTATCTTGATGTAAGGGGTACTTAAGTGAATGTGGCCTATATAAATATATGATATAATCAAGTATTTTTAGTGTGTAATGGATGGTACCATTGGGAAAGAACATAAATGTATCTTTAGGCTCAACTCACTTTCTTCTTTTTTAAGTTATTGTGATGTTTCCATGGCTAACCGCTAATCAAATCTCCTTGTTACTCTTTAATACATATACTTTACTCACTTACTTAGGTTTCTTGGGAAAACTGTATGAGTGACCTCTAAGCTTGATGGTTACGGTATCACTTCCTTATATAGTGGTGGAGATTTTCAAGAGCAACTACTTTTTTTTAAATTCCTTAAGAAAAAGAGAAGATGGAAATCTTTGCAAAAATATGGCTAACTACAACAAGTCATTATTCATTTGATGCTTAGCATACAATAAGGTTCAAATATAGCAATATTTTGAAGAAAAATCCTTCTTTTATATTTCTTTGAAACTGTCTACTCCTGGTGAAATAAATACCTACAGAAATCTCATCTAGAATTGCTTATCAACAAAATTCAAAATAATTTACATATGTACAGTACAAAATTCAGAAAAAATTCAAGAACAAGGAGGAACTTCCCCATCTATTAAGGCCAATGCCTTGTTAGTTGACATGAACTGTAGAAAAACTTCTTTGGAAATGAATTTTTGATAAAATTTGAGTCGGTGTCCATTTACTACAAAGGAGACTTGTCCATCGTCAATTGTTTTGATTTTCACAGCTTCATTGTCATATACAATGACTACACCATAAGGAACCAACCACCGAGTGGTGAGTTTTCCTTTGAAGATTTTAAATCGGGAATCAAACAACAAAGCCCAATCACCATCTTGGAAGTGTTTCTTCTTAATAAACTTATCATGCCACTTTCTTCTTTGGTTTTGGACTAACATTGTTCGTTGGATGGCATCTTGCCTGATTTCATCAAAATCATTCAATTGTAGGGCTCATTGTTTCTGAGCCTCATCTAAGTTTAATCCCAATTCTGAGGCAATACGGAAGGTCCTTACTTGAAATTCTATTGGTAGAAGTACTTGTTTCCCATACACTAGCTCATAAGGGGTATGCCCGGTGGTGTTTCTCCAGGTGGTCTGATATGCCCACAAAGCCTCTGGAAGCCTATCATCCCAATCTCGGTGATGTAATTGAATAGTCTTGGTTAATATAGCTTCCAAAACTTTGTTTGTAGATTCTACTTGACCATTATCTTGTGGGTGGTATGGAGAAGATTTACAATGTTTAATCCCATATTTCTTTGTTAGCTCTCTCATCATCTTGGAAGTGAATTGAGTGCCTTGGTCTGTAACAATTTCACGAGGGACACCGAAGCGGGTAAAGATGTCTTCACAGATGAATTCGATAACAAATTTTTCTATAGCCATAAATAGGGCTTTTGCCTCTACCCACTTGGTGACATAATATGTACAAAACAAAATATAGTTTTTCTTACGAAACATGGGTGAAATTGGTTCGACAAAGTCAAGGGCCCATTTTTAGAAAGTTTCTATCATAACTTGGGCATGCAAGGGCATTTCGTCAGCTGACATATGCCTTCCAATCCTTTGGCAACTATCACAACTCCTCACATACTTGGAAACATCTTTGAAAATGCTAGGCCAATAGTAACCTGAATGTAACACCTTATATGTTGTATGTTTGTTAGAAAAATGGCCACCACATGGTCCATCATGACAACTTCGTAGTATTTTTGGTACTTCATCCTCTTGGACACATCTACGAATAATCAAGTCAGGACCTGTACGAAAAAGATCATGACAAACCCAAGAGTAATTGACACTTTGCGTAATAATTTTACACTTTTCATGAGGTGACAAATGAGACGGTAACTTCCTAGTAGCCAAATAGTTTTCCATATCCTCAAACCAAGGGGTATTTACAGAAAGGGAAAAAAGGTTCTCTTCTAGGAAAATATCATCTACGGGAATATCATCATCCTCATTTTTTATGCGTGAAAGAAAATCAATTACCAAATTATCCTTTCCAGATCGGTCAAGCACGGTGATATTGAAATCTTGCAATAGTAGGAGCCACCTAGTCACTCGGCCATTAGTTATGGGTTTATTCATGAGAAATCTAATGGAGGAATGATTTGTATGTACAAATACCTCGTAACCTATGATGTAGTGGTGAAACTTTTTAATAGCATGAATAACTACCAATAATTCATTCTCGGTAACTATGTAGTTTAACTCGGCAGGGGACAAGTTCTTGCTCACAAAATAAATGGCATAGGATTGCTGGTCTTCTTTCTGCCCTAGTACCCCCCTATTGCAGTGTCGGAGGCATCAATAGATATGTGAAATGGGAGAGTCCAATTGGGCCCTCTAAGAACTGGTGCCATAGAAAACTTAGCTTTCAGGGTTTCAAGGTAGTTTGACACTGCTCAGTCCAAGAAAAATCAACATCCTTTATTAACAATCCAAACATAGGTGAAACAATCTTTGTAAAATTTTCAATAAAACACCGACAATATCCGGCATCTCCAAGAAACATTCTCACCTATTTCTGAGTTTTTGGGGGTGGAAGTCTGACGATGACCTCAATCTTTGCAGGATCAACTTTTATCCCTTCAGTTGAAACATGATGTCCTAGAACCACTCCTTCAGTTAACAACATTTTACATTTTTTATGACTTAGAGACAGGTTCATTTCTTGGCATCTAATAAGGACTTTTTCTAAGTTATCTAAGGCTTTCTGGTAAGTGTTTCCATAAACTGTGAATTCATCCATGTATACCTCCACACAATCATGTATAAGATCAACAAATATCCCTATTACTGTTCATTGAAATGTGACAGGAGCATTACACAATCCAAATGGAAATACCCTATAGGCATAGGTGCCCCAAGGAAAAGTAAAGGTTGTCTTGTCCTGATCCTCGGGTTCTATGAGAGTTTGATTGTACCCGTTGTATCCATCTAAAAAGGAGAAATACTTCTTTCCAGACAGGGTATCCAAAACTTGGTCAATGAAAGGAAGAGGAAATTAGTCCTTTAGAATGGATTTGTTGAGTTCCCATAAATCAACACAAATTATCCATTTCCCGGTCACTTTATTTGGGACTACTACAAGCGGGGAAACCCACTTATTGTCAAAGATGGGATAAATAAATCTGACATTTAATAACTTTTGGATCTCCTCCTTTACTATATCTTTGAGTGTTGGGTTCATCCTTCTCTAGGGTTTCCTAACAGCTGTTACTTCCCCTGGGCATATATGTGATGGATTCATGTGTTAAAGT
This sequence comes from Picea mariana, assembly GCA_032191745.1. Lineage (NCBI taxonomy): Eukaryota > Viridiplantae > Streptophyta > Pinopsida > Pinales > Pinaceae > Picea > Picea mariana. The sequence continues at coordinate 36,830 of JASDQU011400581.1, read as the reverse complement.
GTATACCCTTCATGTCAGTGTATTCGCAGGAGAATGCCCCTGATTGTTCTTTAATGATACTTACTAATTGTTTTTGTTGGTCTGCATCTAGCCCGGAGTTTATATGTAGAAATTTTCCTGGGATAATCTTGTATGGCATGGTATAAGACATGGTAGACTCATCTATATCGAAGATAAAATATGTCGAAGACAAAGTGGATGGGTCCAATTGTTCTTGAAATTCTTCCCCAAACATGTACTCAAATTGGGGAAAAAATTGTGGAAAATCAACACATGTGATAGTAGAAATGAACTGGTTTAGCACATTTTCCATTGTGTGCCCCTGAAGAGCCCAGGCATGGTCACTTAGCAATATGGGTTCTTCCTAGTCCTCATTCTCATATGGACATTCAAGCCAGAATATATTATCCATGATAGGTTGAGTTGGAGGGTATATGGTGAGCTTCTGGATAGAAAGTCCATTTGAGATGGTCATTTCTCCCTCTCTACAACCAACAAATGCATTGGATGTGGTTAACTAAGGTCTTACCAAAATAAGGGGATGTCCTTTGGTAGGATCCTTTGAGTGGATGACCAAAAAGTCTACTGGGTACTCCCATGAAGCTAAAGTAACTATGATATCATCCAAAATTCCTTCAGGTATAACCCTAGTCTTATCTGCTAATTCCAAAATGGTTGGGGTAGGTCTAAGAAGAGGCTGTAACTATAATTTCTCCAAGGTAGTAGTGGTCATAAGATTGATGACTTCCCATAGGTCTATGAGAGTGTTCCCAATGGAAACGTCATTAATGGTTATGGTAACTACGGGGTTTCCTGGGTTCCCATATTTTTCTAGCTTCGGCTTCTCTGATATGTATTCAGAAAGTTCTCCTATCAAATGTACTGTAGGAGGGTCCTTCTACTTCCTACCCAGCTTCTTAATACAAAATTATTTGACTACCTTACTGTAGATTGGAATTTTCTTAATGTCTTTTAGCAAGGGAATCTTGACACAAATATTCTTCAATTCATTCAGGATGTCAAATTCTGGTCGGGTGGTAGGTTTCTCGATTACTAGTATTTCTGGATAAGGAGGGGCCTTCATAATTTGTGAAGGTTCATTTTGGGGAAGCTTGGGTTCTTGGTACTTAGGAATAATAACATATTCCCACCTAGTGTCATCTGTAGGTTTTTTGGGGGTTTCATCATCTTCTTCTTGTTGGATGACTACTGAAGGTCTCTTCCTGTCCAAAACTTTTCCCAACCCTAGTTGAATCTCTTGTAGTGGAACAGGGGTAGTAACATATGTCAGGAAGGCCTACATCTCAACATGGTGAAGAGGTTGAGTGGGCTTGTTATTGGGATTGGACACTGGTTGTGCTGGTAATAGTGTTGGTCTTGGGGAGCTTGAATTATGATATTGTTGCGGTTGTTGTTGTGGAATAGGAGGTAAAGGTGGTGGAATAAAACCTAGCAAAAGTTGCAGAGTGTTCGGTGGAAACTGAGCATAAGGATGGTTGGGCATAGAGAGAGGTGGAGCTTGAGGGTTCCCTTGGTTATTCCCTCCTCTTGTCACACACGCACTACGACAACTGAGATTTTCTTTTTCTTTACGTCTTTTCTTCGAGGAACATAATCCCAAAATTTCTATGGGGCCTAGCACAGACCCTCCCTTCCCTTATGCTCCCCCATGTGATCGTTGGCTATGACCACAGGCCTTACCAAAAAGGCACTTCTGGATTTCGTGATTTGGGGAATCGTGATGCAAGCGTTCCCCTGTTCTCTATCTTTCGAAATGTCAAAAACCGAAAGTGTCTAACAGATCCTTAGCTCCTCCCTTAGGTCTCTTTGCATATGACCAATCCTATGACTTGGCGTTGTTCCTCTAAATGCTTTCGGGTTTCACGATTCAGGAAATCGCAATGCAAGTGTTCCTCCTTTCCCTTTAAAATCCCCAGAACCCGAAAGCCTGGTATCATCTGGATCTATGGTCCAGATCGTTGACTTGATCAATGACCCAGATTAAATCTCGATATCCTACCTTTCGAGATTTTTGGCAAGGTATTTACTCCTATTTCTCTGATGTCCAGAACCCTGGTGGCCTTAGATCTTCGCCATGCGTCCCTGCAAATGGGCGGTCCAAATTATTTCGGGACTCCTCCTCCCTACTGCAAGACCCTGTCCGGTGACCTAGGGCTCATTCACAGAGCGCATCGGGGTTTCCCGTACCGGGATTTCGTGACTGGTGAAGATGAGGGGTCTTGCCCTTGGGTTTCTCGGGTGTTGAAACACCGAAACACCAAAACCTAGTCATGCTAAACCGATTCGGGGTTTCTCATATCGGGATTTCACGACTGAAAAATACAAGGGAACTTGCCCTTGGGTTTCCTGTGTGCCGAATCGCTGAAACACCAAAACCTATTCACGCTAAACCATTTTGGGGTTTCACATATCGGGATTTCGCGACTGGCGAATACAAGGGAACTTTCCCTTGGGTTTCCCAGGTGTCGAAATGCCGAAACACCAAAACCTATTCATGCTAAACCATTTCGGGGTTTTGCATATCAGTATTTCGTGGCTGGTGAATACAAGGGAGCTTGCCCTTGGGTTTCCCAGGTGCCGAAACATCGAAACACCAAAACCTATTCACGCTAAACCATTTTAGGGTTTCGCATATTGGGATTTCGTGGCTGGTGAATACAAGGGAGCTTGCCCTTGGGTTTCCCGGGTGTCGAAATGCCGAAACACCAAAACCTATTCATGCTAAAACATTTTGGGGTTTCGCATATCGAGATTTCGCGACTAGAGAATAAAAAGGAACTTGCCCTTGGGTTTCCCGAGTGTTGAAACACTGAAACACCAAAACCTATTCACGCTAAACCATTTCGGGGTTTCACATATCGGGATTTCATGGCTGGAAAATACAAGGGAACTTGCCCTTGGGTTTCCAGGGTGCCGAAATGTCGAAACACCAAAACATGAGAGAACCACTCTCTCTTGTACAAGGTTTCCAGACTCAGATCACATGATCCTTCAACGGGTTCTTGGGTAATTATCCCTAGGCTTGGTGACCAGACTGAAAATCCTTCCTAATTCGCCGAGCTATAAATTCGGTGGTAGGGGTAAAGTAAACTCGTGGGTTTACTATTGTGGTAGTCCTTTCAAGGGACTCACTCCGACTTTGGAGTGCAAGGAAACTTCCCAAGATAAGTTCTTTCGGGAAATTAAACTAGGGCATAGCGCGAGCCAAGTAGATAGGACAATTCTCAAGGGAACAGACTTGTATTCTGAACCTACTCATTCCATACATAGACCGATTATGGTCATATAAGTATAAGCATGTATCCCTTGTCTCCAAATCAAAACATAGGCAAACACTTCCATACATAAAGCATTTATGAGCGTATAAACATGATCATGCATTCGTTTCAAAAATACAAGACATAACACTTATCTGAAAACACCAGGTGTGACGCGACTGTTGAGAGGGGTGCTCGTTTCCACCCAACTGTAGGCTCAGTGACTCCAAACGGATTTACCACTAGCCACCCCCGAGCTAGACCACGAGGCTTGAGATTCAGTCTCCTACTCCCAACTCAATGGAAGTCAAGGATGAAGGTTACTCTCCTTCTCCTATGTTCAGAACTCTCTGTATTTCCATAGTTTTCTCCAGTTCTCTTCCACGATTCCTATCATGCGTGTTCTCCTCTCTTCTCCTCGATTACCACACTTCCTCTCTTGCCTTTTCTCTACAATATTGCCCGTGGCATGAATTTCCCCATCCGCGGTCAGGTCTGGGAGTTGTTATGGATGGGAGGTTCACCCTCATCCCCTCATTAACTCTTGAGGAGCCTCCCCACCTACCAATCTGACGGGAAATCCATTCCGGGGTCAGAGAGTTTATTTGGTCTTTGAGCAAGTAAAACTAGTACGGTACTAGATCGGTGGAAGTTAATGCAACCATTCCAGGTCCCTTCCACCACCTCTCATTATCCATCGTGGTCTCTTTTAGCACATCCCCCTCTCAGTAGTCATGCAACACATATTCATAACATAATTTACATTCATCGACCTTCTATAAAAAGGTCCGTCAAATCAAACATTCACGTCTTTGATTTTTCCATAGTTCTTGGCCAATATAGTTATTTTTATAGACTGGGGGAAACAGGGTGTTACACCTCTCCATCCTTGAAGCCAAGGATCTTGGTACTATGTAGACCATTTTTTCCAACTAGGTGAGTTTCACTATTGTTGTTGTTGATAATAGGGTGTAACTTGAGATTTTGGATCTAGGTATGTGGGCTAGTTCCTAGGCTACCATGGCCTCCTAGGTGCATAAGAGGATTCACCAGGATCCCCACTCCTATAGATGGCTAATAAAATGGGAAATGATGGAAATTTTTTAGTTGAATGGTCTTCTGTGCAGAAGACACAAACTGAAATGTTATCTAATGGTCATTCCCTTGAGGAATGCTTCCTCCTGCATCTTGGGCAAAATATGCTCATTGCTTCATTTTCCTCCTCCTGTTTCTTTTTAATTTTTAGGGTGTCCAAATGGGAACCAATTGTGCTTAAGATATCTATTTTGAAGTTCTCTAAAAGGTTCCCTATCTCTTCGCTTGTGATACCACCTGAACTAATTGGTTTTAAGTTTCTATTATAAGGGTCCCGAACATTCTTTCCTATTTTAGCTCTACTCCTTGAGTAATTCTTACACATTTCACATATTTCGGAAAATGGTTTATGGGAGATGTCACCTGATGCCATCAGATTAAGAATCTCTAGGTATTATTCTAAAATTACCTTAAGGAAAAGAGCCCTAACTGCATCCTCTGGAAGGTCATGGTATTTTGACTTTCGGGAGATGTACGCAAACCGTTCCATACAGTCCTTGAGATTCTCGTCTTCTAATTGTTGGATTTTGAAAATATCATTATGAGATTCTTTGGTATTGCAGTAGTCTTCGTACTTTTTAAGAAATATATATTTCACGGCTTTCCAAGAACTAATGCTGGATTCTCCCAACCCCATGAACCATCTTACTGCAGAGTCCTTGAGGGTGGCATGAAAGAGTTTTAGTTTCTAGGTATCTTGTAAGTAATTGTAGCTCCTACACAAGATGTCGAACTTAAATAGGAAGGCATCTGGATCTTCACTGCTTTTACCATAAAAGCTGGGCAGTGCCGAGAGGGGAATATTTTTCACTACTACATATGACCAAATTTGCCACTGTTTTTCGTTGCTATTGCCACACATATCCGTCGCACTTTCCACGAAAGCAAAGACTATTTTTCGTCGATATATCCATGAACCAGGTGTTCGTGGAAACAGTGACGAAATTATCTCTCCACGTGTCATCACCATCAAGATAGGTTTTCCTTATAAAGCATGGAAATTGTGATGAAACTTCGTCACAATAGGGACAACAAACCGTGCCAAGGTAAAAAAACTTACCAATAGATTACGACGCAGATGCCATACGTGCGACACAAAACTGTGGAAAGTTGTGATGAAAAAGTGTGGCAATAGTGATGGAAACATTTGGTAGAGACAAAACTTATGACGTAGATGCTATATGTGTGACACAAAACTGTGGGAAAGGGCGACGAACTATTGTCGATATTGCCATGCTTGTTCAAAAAAAAAATCCTTGCCTTGTGAGGAACTATCGTCGATATTGCCACGCTTCCTGTAAGGTTTTTTTTTTTTAAAACTACATAAAAATCTACATATCAAGAAGAAATCCTTCCAGAAAGGTGATTGGGCGCTCCTCTATGATTCCATATTTTAGGATTTTCCTGGAAAATTATAGACAAGGTGGCTGGGACCATATGAAATTAATGAAGTTCATGATAACGACACTATCACTTTAATTACCATCGACAGGTCTAGGTCTCCCTTTTTGGTCAATGGACACCGGCTATGAATTTACCATTAGCCGCCTTTAAAATAATCCTTCTGCCAAGAAATAAGTAAGGATTGTTGTTCCTTTCACAATTTTTTTCTTATTATGGCTCCTTTGCTGTTCCTTTTAAAAAGAACGATTGTTGTTCCTTTGCTGTTCCTTTCATGATTTTTTTCTTATTATGGCTCCTTTTTTGTTCCTTTTAAAAAGAATGATTGTTGTTCCTTTGCTGTTCCTTTCACGATTTTTTTCTTATTGTGACTCCTTTGTTGTTCCTTTTAAAAAGAATGATAGTTGTTTTGATTGTTGATCTCTTGTATAAGAGTATACATTAGACATGCGGCCTTTGGCATTTTTTCATCAAAGGACAAGATATCTCATCACGAGTCGACTTGTTCACTTAGGTTACAATCTAGTGAGTGGCATTATCATCATCTAGCTACCAAACCAGGATAATGGTCTTCTTTGGAAAAGACAATTCAAACCATTTATTAAGGATACAGGCTCATCTATGGGTTAAAAGGAAACTCTGTCGAGGCTATGGATGCCTGCTGGCAGCAGTGGCTCTGCTTGTGGTATCTTAGTATACCTTAAATACGCCAAGTTTTAATGTGTTTTTAGATTTCCTTTTCTAAACATTGAGGCTATCATTCCAGATATATCTAATAAAAAAAAGGGGAGAGTAACAATGTTATTATTTGTGGAAAATTTTAACATGTGAACAAATTTAAAATCATTCGAAATCCTTTTCCTCAAACGGTTTCTACCATGGGTACAATAATTCGAATTTCCCACACAAAGTGATGATTATCATTAGTACTGTTAAAGTGTTTGATTGAAAGATATTAATGATTGCCTTTTCCAGTGGCGGCGACGGCATAACAATCGCACCTCACAGTCACTCTCTGCCATTATTACACTCATATGTTTGACGGTTGAGGTTGAACTTTCCATTTATTGGGGGTATATGCCCGACACATTTACCGATAGATTTCAATGAATGTAGTAATTACGAAAATGCACATTTTTCTATATACACACAATGTTGTTCTACATTTTCTATGTCTGTTGTTTTCAAAAATCTGGTTGAGTTAAGTTGCATCAAGGAACATTACTCGTCCTCAATTGCTTACATAAATATGGGAGGCCAAAGTGTGCGATGGGCACCAACACTCTTACAAGTAACTGAGCATGCGAGATAAATCCTACACTATCTGGGGTGGACATAGTACTTCAATCGGTTGCAGGGATACAATAGAGACGTCACGATAGAATTATTTCAAAAATTGCAGGGAGAAACCTCCATGGTTCGAGATATATGAATTCCAGTCACTCAGGAAATCGTAGCAGAGGTTATGGGCCTTCCTAACACAGGAATACAATGGTATGTAAGATATACATCGCTTAAAGAAGCTGTAGAATCCTTTGTAGACCCTGGAGAGGAATTGGATAAAAAGGGAAAGAGACTTAACCCCAACACTCTTAGTGAACCCTGGAAAGAATTGGAAGGTGTCATACAGAGGTATATCACTTGCAGTGGAAGATATGATGTGATCTGCCCACGCCACCTCAAACTACTAGTTGTGCTCAAACAATGGTTAGTAATCAATTTACCTTTTTTTCTAAATTCTATGTTACACGAGGTCGCTATAAGAACACATAAGGAAAAAGATCCCATTACTTTCATCAGCCACCATGGATTGGTAAAACTAATAGTAAATAAGGCCCTAAGTCAAACTCAAATGACCTAGGGGGATATTATTGAGGCTAATAGGCCCTTACAATTAGAGCAACTTGAATTACAACATGGAGACCCAACCCAGAGAATTGAAGTAGCATAGGAAGGGGAACCTACTGCCCAAATGGAAGCTCCGCCTCCTCAACCTGAAGTCGAGGCAAACCCCATCCAATTTGCATAGATTCAGACCTCACAAGAAAAGGCATCAACGAGGAAGAGAAAACCAGAAATGGATGCTCCTAAATCTCCCATTGAAGGGAAAAGAAGAAGCAGATAGATAATACATTATGAATACATTCAGGATACAACAGAACAACCTGAAGAAAATCAGGATACAACAGAACAACCTGAAGAAATTCAGGACATAACAGAGCATCCCTTACAGGGAGATGTTCAGGGAATTGAGTAGACAGAACAAACACCACAAGGAAACAGTCAGGAAGATACCTAGCCAACATTGGGACACCTCACAAAACAATTTTTGAAAAGATATGAGGTAGAGATAACTCATGTTTTAGGGAGTTTAGGGACCTCAACTAGCAGAGACACAAATAGGCCAGAAGAAAACCAGGCGCCAACCTCTCCTTTGAACACGACTGAAGATTTTTCTGACATTGAGATGTCACTCCCAGATGATACAACACAAGAAGAACCTCATACTGAGGTAAATACCCTGGTAGGGAAAGAAGAAGAGCCACTATTGACAGATCAAGGTGAGGAAAATCCTAACAGCTCATAGAAATAGAGATCAGGCAAAATCCACAACAGAATTAGAAAGTTAAAATGCGAGAACAAGTTGTTGAAGAGAACGGTTAAAAAGATTAAAGTGTTAAAGAAAAAATTTGGCAAGCTTAAGGAAATTATCAAGGAATTAAGAAAACAACTAGGGCAAGCTGATAAGATCCATGAAAGAAAGAATACCAAAAGACATAGAGCACAGGGAAGGAACCCTCTTCTTAGGAGGGAAGTCCAAATGAGTTCTGTAGGAACACAGACAAAGTTGCATATCCTTGAATAAATGGTAGAAATGGAAGTTCAAACTGAGACTACAACAACAGAAGGGGTAGCTATTCAAAATGAAGAGGAAATTCCTTTGGGAGCATATGAAACAGAGGCTCAACCAAAAATTCTAGGAGGAACAACTGCTCAACCTAAGGAAGTAATTCCCACTCCCCTGGAGACCATAGATGCAGAAACTCAGATAGTAATTCCAGTAATGAATTAAGAAACCTGTAAAACTAAAGATGTATCTCAGTTTCAGGATCAGAGTGCCATCATTGAAAGATTAGAAGAAGAACTGGTACAAGCCCATAAGGCCTTGACCCAGACCATAAATGAAATGGTGACGATGACAAAGAACCAAAGAGTTGTTAAAAAACTCAAAACCATGTTAGCCATGGAAAATGAGACATATCTGGAGCTGACTAAGGCTCAAGGGAAGACAAAGAAAGTACAAGGTCAGTTGGAAAAAGATTTGGATCAAATCAAAGTGATTTGTGATATCTACACTGATGCAATAGATTGTAGAGCTCCAACTACCAGTTATAATTTGTTTTTATTAGAATGCTACCTTTTGTTGAGGGTGAAAGCTATTTAAGCATGTAAACTGATTAAATTCACCACTATCTCTGAGTTTGTGTCTTGTTTTAGGGAGGAGGAAGAGAAATTACAATATTTCCTGTGTGAACTGTACTTCCATAATTTCATTTCAGAAGACAACAACAGAGATAATACCGGTCTCTTTATTGGGGACATCCAATTGCAAGCATTCCTATCCTTCACTAAAAATCAAGTTAGGTGGGCTAAGGTCCACAAAAGTTTCATGAAGAGAGAAAATGGGTTAGATCTCTGGGTCAGGGGGGGACCACCAAAGTCTTTTCCAGCTATCATGCGACATAGGACATTCATGAAAAGGGAAGGAGTGAAAATCTCTTTAGGTCTTATTCATCAATAGGTTATATGATTATGCATGGCATATTTTAGGGAACTCAAAGAAGAATCTCTTGTTGGCTCCAAGTTAAGATGGGATGTATCCCTAGTTGAAGTAAGGGTTAGAGATCCCTTCGGTTTCAAGAACTTGCTTGTAGCCACCTTCAGAATAGAAAGATATTCTAGAATGATCCATGAGCAAGGACCTGCTTGGATTGGGTGTAGATATAATCCCCCTCTTATTTGGTTTCCTCTAGAGGATTACCAGAGAGATTATCAAACTAATAAAAAGAGGGAATACATTGCTTTTGGTGAACTCAGAAGAAAGAATGGGTTCAGGGCACTTGGTGAACCAACTTTTCCTCCTTACAACATCACTGCTTTGCATGTAAGAACTTAGTTTGCATGAGGACATGCAAGAAGGAATGTTGGGGGTTATGTTGGGTTATGAAAAGTTTATTCTCCTCATTTCCATGATTTATGACACATCTTGACTGACTTTTTTGTTACTTAGGAATAAAATAGGATAGGAAATGACTAAAATGTCTTCTAGAACTATCATTGAGTTGAAGTTCATAAATTATAAAATATGGTTGGAATTGTTTGATTTTGTTACAGGAATGGGTAAATCTTGGTAAACTCACGATAGCAAAAGATATTTCGAAGATGCGCAATCTATTGGAGGCTAAAGATATGGAGCGTAAAGCAATTTCAAGAGAGATTAGTTCTCTATTTTGTAAACTTCAAAAATAGTAATAGCGATCATGAGGATCTCTCGATCCTTAGGATAGATTTATTTACCCATATTTTGTAATATATAAAGAGTAGTGAATCCTGGAAAGAATATTCGAAGAATTGTATCTAAGCATTTAGAATTCATAATTACTATGCGCAAACAGTGTCTGTAAATGTTGTCTCAGTTATGGAATTAATAAAGATTTTGAATGTTTCCATCATTTTCATATACTGAGATCCTAGTAGTAGTGCTTTTGAGGACCGAGGGCCCATTCTGAAGGAGTTACTGTCTTAATCTGTATTTTATCATTTTGATTTTTGTTTCGAACTTTAAATCCTTTTTATCATCATTACGATAATGCATAAGCATGTTAATGTTTTGATATTGTTTGCTTGTAGAAGATAGATGCTTTCCTTTTAATGTTGTCGATTGCTATTCCATATTCCAATCGATGTAGTTTACTACGTTGTTCCTCTCAGTTCACATGCGTTGTTCCTTTCAATTAACTTAGCAATTGTTGTTCCTTTCCGTTAAATTAGCATTTTCTGTTTCTTTCGCTTAATTAGTGTTTGTTGTTCCTTCTACTTAGTTAGCATTTGTTGTTCAATTATTGTTCTTCCAGTTGACAATTCCTCTCATTTTCACATGCGCTATTCCTTTCAATTAAATTAGCAATTTATGTTCCTTTCCGTTAAATTAGCATTTGATGTTTCTTTTTCTTAATTAGCGTTTGTTGTTACTTCTACTTAGTTAGCATTTGCTGTTCAATTACTGTTCTGTCTCAACTTATAGTATTTAGTTATTTCTTTCCAGCAGATTAGATAGTCATCAATAGTTTAGCTTGTTTTTATAGATCCAATTCCTGTTTATTAATTAGATCAATTCATGCCTTTAATATCAGATTCAATTCTTGTCCCTTAATTAGATCAATTAAACAATTTAATTCATGCCTTCAATTCATAACACATTATAGATCAGATTTCAATCATGTTCAGTGGGATCTCAGCTTTAGAAACTTAATGAATGTGTGAGGAACTTGATTGTTTATAAACTCAGATTTGCTACACGATTTTAGCCTCTACGAGCTATCTGCATAGACTTTGTTGATATTCTTGAAATAGAAGACGAATCCTCGGGTTGATAAATTAATGTTAAACTAAGGTTATTTTTAGGACATATTTAGAGCCCAACAATTAGCAATGGATGGGATTCTTGACTACTATGTGTTGTATCATGAATGATAGGTGGTGCTCTAGGAATCCCATGATGGACATAGAAACATACATTATAGTGAGAAGACACAACTATCACAACATACATTACAATGAGACATGTTGGATGAAAGTATAATTCAATACAAGGCTAGAGTGCACTCTCCACTCCATTATTCATATTATTATCTTCATTCACTCCTATCAATACATATTCTCCCTTTTTATCTTTTGTTTACTTAGGGTTCATGTGTGTGTGTGTGTGTGTGTGAATAAGATTTTGTACTAAAAATTCGTTATAGTTGTATTGGTCAATGTAAGAATACAAAAAAAGGTTTTTCCCACAGTCTAAGATTCATACTTTGTTAAACAAATTGATGCTTGTCTACCAAAAATGCAATTGTATCCTTTCATGAGGATTGTGAACTTTTACTAGTATAAAGCCTACTTTAAAAACATGTCAAAACCCTTACCTTTTCATTGTCCTTTCGCCAGATCCATTGGCCCATACAAGTTGATAAGAGTTTTCCATGAGATGCATTTCCATCACCAAGACATGCATGAATCATAAAAGACAAATTCTTTATATGAGTAAATATTTAATAAGCAAATAAACATGCATTTAATTATGTAAAATACTATAGAAAAAAATCAAGTGGTTGAATACCTTAATGAGCTTCTCTTTGTTTTGAGAATAGGTTATTCTCTACTGAATAGGGCCAACCACATGAAGGTGGAAGCTCATATGGCCCCTCCCCCCCCCTCACATCGCTCTCAATTCCCCATACCCAACAATTGATTTTCTTTATATAGAAACATATAGACATTCATGCATAACT
>JASDQU011400581.1:4022-24473 GCA_032191745.1 Picea mariana | reverse complement strand
TATGGTGAGCTTCTGGATAGAAAGTCCATTTGAGATGGTCATTTCTCCCTCTCTACAACCAACAAATGCATTGGATGTGGTTAACTAAGGTCTTACCAAAATAAGGGGATGTCCTTTGGTAGGATCCTTTGAGTGGATGACCAAAAAGTCTACTGGGTACTCCCATGAAGCTAAAGTAACTATGATATCATCCAAAATTCCTTCAGGTATAACCCTAGTCTTATCTGCTAATTCCAAAATGGTTGGGGTAGGTCTAAGAAGAGGCTGTAACTATAATTTCTCCAAGGTAGTAGTGGTCATAAGATTGATGACTTCCCATAGGTCTATGAGAGTGTTCCCAATGGAAACGTCATTAATGGTTATGGTAACTACGGGGTTTCCTGGGTTCCCATATTTTTCTAGCTTCGGCTTCTCTGATATGTATTCAGAAAGTTCTCCTATCAAATGTACTGTAGGAGGGTCCTTCTACTTCCTACCCAGCTTCTTAATACAAAATTATTTGACTACCTTACTGTAGATTGGAATTTTCTTAATGTCTTTTAGCAAGGGAATCTTGACACAAATATTCTTCAATTCATTCAGGATGTCAAATTCTGGTCGGGTGGTAGGTTTCTCGATTACTAGTATTTCTGGATAAGGAGGGGCCTTCATAATTTGTGAAGGTTCATTTTGGGGAAGCTTGGGTTCTTGGTACTTAGGAATAATAACATATTCCCACCTAGTGTCATCTGTAGGTTTTTTGGGGGTTTCATCATCTTCTTCTTGTTGGATGACTACTGAAGGTCTCTTCCTGTCCAAAACTTTTCCCAACCCTAGTTGAATCTCTTGTAGTGGAACAGGGGTAGTAACATATGTCAGGAAGGCCTACATCTCAACATGGTGAAGAGGTTGAGTGGGCTTGTTATTGGGATTGGACACTGGTTGTGCTGGTAATAGTGTTGGTCTTGGGGAGCTTGAATTATGATATTGTTGCGGTTGTTGTTGTGGAATAGGAGGTAAAGGTGGTGGAATAAAACCTAGCAAAAGTTGCAGAGTGTTCGGTGGAAACTGAGCATAAGGATGGTTGGGCATAGAGAGAGGTGGAGCTTGAGGGTTCCCTTGGTTATTCCCTCCTCTTGTCACACACGCACTACGACAACTGAGATTTTCTTTTTCTTTACGTCTTTTCTTCGAGGAACATAATCCCAAAATTTCTATGGGGCCTAGCACAGACCCTCCCTTCCCTTATGCTCCCCCATGTGATCGTTGGCTATGACCACAGGCCTTACCAAAAAGGCACTTCTGGATTTCGTGATTTGGGGAATCGTGATGCAAGCGTTCCCCTGTTCTCTATCTTTCGAAATGTCAAAAACCGAAAGTGTCTAACAGATCCTTAGCTCCTCCCTTAGGTCTCTTTGCATATGACCAATCCTATGACTTGGCGTTGTTCCTCTAAATGCTTTCGGGTTTCACGATTCAGGAAATCGCAATGCAAGTGTTCCTCCTTTCCCTTTAAAATCCCCAGAACCCGAAAGCCTGGTATCATCTGGATCTATGGTCCAGATCGTTGACTTGATCAATGACCCAGATTAAATCTCGATATCCTACCTTTCGAGATTTTTGGCAAGGTATTTACTCCTATTTCTCTGATGTCCAGAACCCTGGTGGCCTTAGATCTTCGCCATGCGTCCCTGCAAATGGGCGGTCCAAATTATTTCGGGACTCCTCCTCCCTACTGCAAGACCCTGTCCGGTGACCTAGGGCTCATTCACAGAGCGCATCGGGGTTTCCCGTACCGGGATTTCGTGACTGGTGAAGATGAGGGGTCTTGCCCTTGGGTTTCTCGGGTGTTGAAACACCGAAACACCAAAACCTAGTCATGCTAAACCGATTCGGGGTTTCTCATATCGGGATTTCACGACTGAAAAATACAAGGGAACTTGCCCTTGGGTTTCCTGTGTGCCGAATCGCTGAAACACCAAAACCTATTCACGCTAAACCATTTTGGGGTTTCACATATCGGGATTTCGCGACTGGCGAATACAAGGGAACTTTCCCTTGGGTTTCCCAGGTGTCGAAATGCCGAAACACCAAAACCTATTCATGCTAAACCATTTCGGGGTTTTGCATATCAGTATTTCGTGGCTGGTGAATACAAGGGAGCTTGCCCTTGGGTTTCCCAGGTGCCGAAACATCGAAACACCAAAACCTATTCACGCTAAACCATTTTAGGGTTTCGCATATTGGGATTTCGTGGCTGGTGAATACAAGGGAGCTTGCCCTTGGGTTTCCCGGGTGTCGAAATGCCGAAACACCAAAACCTATTCATGCTAAAACATTTTGGGGTTTCGCATATCGAGATTTCGCGACTAGAGAATAAAAAGGAACTTGCCCTTGGGTTTCCCGAGTGTTGAAACACTGAAACACCAAAACCTATTCACGCTAAACCATTTCGGGGTTTCACATATCGGGATTTCATGGCTGGAAAATACAAGGGAACTTGCCCTTGGGTTTCCAGGGTGCCGAAATGTCGAAACACCAAAACATGAGAGAACCACTCTCTCTTGTACAAGGTTTCCAGACTCAGATCACATGATCCTTCAACGGGTTCTTGGGTAATTATCCCTAGGCTTGGTGACCAGACTGAAAATCCTTCCTAATTCGCCGAGCTATAAATTCGGTGGTAGGGGTAAAGTAAACTCGTGGGTTTACTATTGTGGTAGTCCTTTCAAGGGACTCACTCCGACTTTGGAGTGCAAGGAAACTTCCCAAGATAAGTTCTTTCGGGAAATTAAACTAGGGCATAGCGCGAGCCAAGTAGATAGGACAATTCTCAAGGGAACAGACTTGTATTCTGAACCTACTCATTCCATACATAGACCGATTATGGTCATATAAGTATAAGCATGTATCCCTTGTCTCCAAATCAAAACATAGGCAAACACTTCCATACATAAAGCATTTATGAGCGTATAAACATGATCATGCATTCGTTTCAAAAATACAAGACATAACACTTATCTGAAAACACCAGGTGTGACGCGACTGTTGAGAGGGGTGCTCGTTTCCACCCAACTGTAGGCTCAGTGACTCCAAACGGATTTACCACTAGCCACCCCCGAGCTAGACCACGAGGCTTGAGATTCAGTCTCCTACTCCCAACTCAATGGAAGTCAAGGATGAAGGTTACTCTCCTTCTCCTATGTTCAGAACTCTCTGTATTTCCATAGTTTTCTCCAGTTCTCTTCCACGATTCCTATCATGCGTGTTCTCCTCTCTTCTCCTCGATTACCACACTTCCTCTCTTGCCTTTTCTCTACAATATTGCCCGTGGCATGAATTTCCCCATCCGCGGTCAGGTCTGGGAGTTGTTATGGATGGGAGGTTCACCCTCATCCCCTCATTAACTCTTGAGGAGCCTCCCCACCTACCAATCTGACGGGAAATCCATTCCGGGGTCAGAGAGTTTATTTGGTCTTTGAGCAAGTAAAACTAGTACGGTACTAGATCGGTGGAAGTTAATGCAACCATTCCAGGTCCCTTCCACCACCTCTCATTATCCATCGTGGTCTCTTTTAGCACATCCCCCTCTCAGTAGTCATGCAACACATATTCATAACATAATTTACATTCATCGACCTTCTATAAAAAGGTCCGTCAAATCAAACATTCACGTCTTTGATTTTTCCATAGTTCTTGGCCAATATAGTTATTTTTATAGACTGGGGGAAACAGGGTGTTACACCTCTCCATCCTTGAAGCCAAGGATCTTGGTACTATGTAGACCATTTTTTCCAACTAGGTGAGTTTCACTATTGTTGTTGTTGATAATAGGGTGTAACTTGAGATTTTGGATCTAGGTATGTGGGCTAGTTCCTAGGCTACCATGGCCTCCTAGGTGCATAAGAGGATTCACCAGGATCCCCACTCCTATAGATGGCTAATAAAATGGGAAATGATGGAAATTTTTTAGTTGAATGGTCTTCTGTGCAGAAGACACAAACTGAAATGTTATCTAATGGTCATTCCCTTGAGGAATGCTTCCTCCTGCATCTTGGGCAAAATATGCTCATTGCTTCATTTTCCTCCTCCTGTTTCTATTTAATTTTTAGGGTGTCCAAATGGGAACCTATTGTGCTTAAGATATCTAATTTGAAGTTCTCTAAAAGGTTCCCTATCTCTTCTCTTGTGATACCACCTGAACTAATTGGTTTTAAGTTTCTATTATAAGGGTCCCGAACATTCTTTCCTATTTTAGCTCTACTCCTTGAGTAATTCTTACACATTTCACATATTTCAGAAAATGGTTTATGGGAGATGTAACCCGATGCCATCAGGTTAAGCATCTCTAGGTATTATTCTAAAATTACCTTAAGAAAAAGAGCCCTAACTGCATCCTCTGGAAGGTCATGGTATTTTGACTTACGGGAGATGTATGCAAACCATTCCATATAGTCCTTGAGATTCTCATCTTCTAATTGTTGGATTTTGAAAATATCGTTACGAGATTCTTTGGTCTTGCAGTAGTCTTGGTACTTTTTAAGAAATATATCTTTCATGGCTTCCCAAGAACTAATGCTGGATTCTCCCAACCCCATGAACCATCTTACTGCAGAGTCCTTGAGGGTGGCATGAAAGAGTTTTAGTTTCTAGGTATCTTGTAAGTAATTGTAGCTCCTACACAAGATGTCGAACTCAAATAGGAAGGTATCTGGATCTTCACTTCTTTTACCATAAAAGGTGGGCAGTGCTGAGAGGGGAATATTTTTCACTACTACATATGACCAAATTTGCCATGGTTTTTTGTTGCTATTGCCACACATATCCATCGCACTTTCCACGAAAGCAAAGACTATTTTTCGTCGATATATCCACGAACCAGGTGTTCATGGAAACAGTGATGAAATTATATCTCCACGTGTCATCACCATCAAGATAGGTTTTCCTTATAAATCATGGCAATTGCGATGAAACTTTGTCACAATAGGGACGACAAACCGTGCCAAGGTAAAAAAACTTACCAACAGATTACGACGCAGATGCCATATGTGCGACACAAAACTATGGAAAGTTGTGATGAAAAAGTGTGGAAATAGTGATGGAAACATTTGGTAGAGACAAAACTTATGACGTAGATGCTATATGTGCGACAAAAAACCGTGGCAAAGTGCGACGAAATATCGTCGATATTGCCACGCTTGTTCAAAAAAAATCCTTGCCTTGCGAGGAACTATCGTCGATATTGCCACGCTTGTTCAAACAAAATGGCTGGCTGGGACCATATGAAATTAATGAAGTTCATGATAACGACACTGTCACTTTAATTACCATCGACAGGTCTAGGTCTCCCTTTTGGGTCAATGGACACTGGCTATGACTTTACCATTAGCCGCCTTTAAAATAATCCTTCTGCCACGAAATAAGTAAGGATTGTTGTTCCTTTCATGATTTTTTTCTTATTATGGCTCCTTTGCTGTTCCTTTTAAAAAGAACGATTGTTGTTCCTTTGTTGTTCCTTTCACGATTTTTTTCTTATTGTGGCTCCTTTGTTGTTCCTTTTAAAAAGAATGATTGTTGTTCCTTTGCTATTCCTTTCACGATTTTTTTCTTATTGTGACTCCTTTGTTGTTCCTTTTAAAAATAATGATAGTTGTTTCGATTGTTGATCTCTTGTATAAGAGTATACGTTAGACATGTGGCCTTTGGCATTTTTTCATCAAAGGACAAGATATCTCATCACGAGTCGACTTGTTCACTTAGGTTACAATCTAGTGAGTGGCATTATCATCATCTAGCTACCAAACCAGGATAATGGTCTTCTTTGGAAAAGACAATTCAAACCATTTATTAAAGATATAGGCTCATCTATGGGTTAAAAGGAAACCCTGTCGAGGCTATGGATGCCTGTTGGTAGCAGTGGCTCTGCCTATGGTATCTTAGTATACCTTAAATACGCCAAGTTTTAATGTGTTTTTAGATTTCCTTTTATAAACATTGAGGCTATCATTCAAGATACATCTAATAAAAAAAAGGGGAGAGTAACAATGTTATTATTTGTGGAAAATTTTAACATGTGAACAAATTTAAAATCATTCGAAAACCTTTTCCTCAAACGGTTTCTACCATGGGTACAATAATTCGAATTTCCCACACAAAGTGATGATTATCATTAGTACTGTTAAAGTGTTTGATTGAAAGATATTAATGATTGGCTTTTCCAGTGGCGGCGACGGCATAACAATCGCACCTCACAGTCACTCCCTGCCATTATTACACTCATATGTTTGACAGTTGAGGTCAAACTTTCCATTTATTGGGGGTATATGCCCGACACATTTACCAATAGATTTCAATGAATGCAGTAATTACGAAAATGCACATTTTTCTATATACACACAATGTTGTTCTATATTTTTTATGTCTGTTGTTTTCAAAAATCTGGTTGAGTTAAGTTGTATCAAGGAACGTTACTCATCCTCAAATGCTTACAGAAATATGGGAGGCCGAAGTGTGCGATGGGAACCAACACTCTTACAAGTAACTGAGCATGCAAGATAAATCCTACACTATCTGGGGTGGACATAGTACTTCAATCGGTTGCAGGGATACAATAGAGACGTCACGATAGAATTATTTCAGAAATTGCAGGGAGAAACCTCCATGGTTCGAGATATATGAATTCCAGTCACTCGGGAAATCGTAGCAGAGGTTACGGGCCTTCCTAACACAGGAATAAAATGGTATGTAAGATATACATCACTTAAAGAAGATGTAGAATCCTTTGTAGACCCTGGAGAGGAATTGGATAAAAAGGGAAAGAGACTTAACCCCAACACTCTTAGTGAACCCTGGAAAGAATTGGAAGGTGTCATACAGAGGTATATCACTTGTAGTGGAAGATATGATGTGATCTGCCCACGCCACCTCAAACTACTAGTTGTGCTCAAACAATGGTTAGTAATCAATTTACCTTTTTTTCTAAATGCTATGTTACACGAGGTCGCTATAAGAACACATAAGGAAAAAGATCCCATTACTTTCATCAGCCACCATGGATTGGTAAAACTGATAGTAAATAAGGCCCTAAGTCAAACTCAAATGACCTAGAGGCATATTATTGAGGCCAATAGGCCCTTACAATTAGAGCAACTTGAATTACAACATGGAGACCCAACCCAGAGAACTGAAGTAGAATAGGAAGGGGAACCTACTGCCCAAATGGAAGCTCTGCCTCCTCAACCTGAAGTCGAGGCATACCCCATCCAATTTGCAGAGATTCTGACCTCACAAGAAAAGGTAGCAACGAGGAAGAGAAAACTAGAAATGGATGCTCCTAAAGCTCCCATTGAAGGGAAAAGAAGAAGTAGATAGATAATACATTATGAATACATTCAGGATACAACAGAACAACCTGAAGAAAATCAGGATACAACAGAACAACCTGAAGAAATTCAGGACATAACAGAGCATCCCTTACAGGGAGATGTTCAGGGAATTGAGTAGACAGAACAAACACCACAAGGAAACAATCAGGAAGATACCTAGCCAACATTGGGACACCTCACAGAACAAGTTTTGAAAAGATATGAGGTAGAGATAACTCATTTTTTAGGGAGTTTAGGGACCTCAACTAGCAGAGACACAAATAGGCCAGAAGAAAAACAGGCACCAACCTCTCCTTCGAACACGACTGAAGATTTCCTTGACATTGAGATGTCACTCCCAGATGATACAACACAAGAAGAACCTCATACTGAGGTAAATACCCTGGTAGGGAAAGAAGAAGAGCCACTATTGATAGATCAAGGTGAGGAAAATCCTAACAGCTCACAGAAACAGAGATCAGGCAAAAGCCACAACAAAATTAGAAAGTTAAAATGCGAGAACAAGTTGTTGAAGAGAAGGGTTAAAAAGATTAAAGTGTTAAATAAAAAATTTGGCAAGCTTAAGGAAATTATCAAGGAATTAAGAAAACAACTAGGGCAAGCTGATAAGATCCATGAAAGAAAGAATACCAAAATACATAGAGCACAGGGAAGGAACCCTCTTCTTAGGAGGGAAGTCCAAACGAGTTCTGTAGGAACACAGACAAAGTTGCATATCCTTGAATAAATGGTAGAAATGGAACTTCAGACTGAGACTACAACAACATAAGGGGTATTTGTTCAAAATGAAGAGGAAATTCCTTTGGGAGCATATGAAACAGAGGCTCAACCAAAAATTCTAGGAGGAACAGCTGCTCAACCTAAGGAAGTAATTCCCACTCCTCTGGAGACCATAGATGCAGAAAATCAGATAGTAATTCCAGTAATGAATTAAGCAACCTGTAAGACTAAAGAGGTATCTCAGTTTCAAGATCAGAGTGCCATCATTGAAATATTAGAAGAAGAACTAGTACAAGCCCATAAGGCCTTGACCTAGACCATAGATGAAATGGTGACGATGACAGAGCACCAAAGAGTTGTTAAAAAACTCAAAACCATGTCAGCCATGGACAATGAGACATATCCGGAGCTGACTAAGGCTCAAGGGAAGACAAAGAAAGTACAGGGTCAGTTGGAAAAATATTTGGAGCAAATCAAAGTGATTTGTGATATCTACACTGATGCAATAGATTGTAGAGCTCCTGCTACCAATTATACTTTGCTTTTATTAGAACACTACCTTTTGCTGAGGGTGAAAGCTATTTAAGCATGTAAACTGATTAAATTCACCACTATCTCTGAGTTTGTGTCTTGTTTTAGGAAGGAGGAAGAGAAAGTACAATATTTCCTGTGTGAACTGTACTTTCATAATTTCATTTTGGAAGACAACAACAGAGATAATCCCGGTCTCTTTATTGGGGAAATCCAATTGCAAGCATTCCTATCCTTCACTAAAAATCAAGTCATGTGGGCTAAGGCCCACAAAAGTTTGATGAAGAGAGAAAATGGGTTAGATCTCTGGGTCAGGGGGGAACCACCAAAGTCTTTTCCAGCTATCATGCGACATAGGACATTCATGAAAAGGGAAGGAGTGAAAATCTCTTTAGGTCTTATTCATCAACAGGTTATATGATTATGCATGGCATATTTTAGGGAACTCAAAGAAGAATCTCTTGTTGGCTCCAAGTTAAGATGGGATGTCTCCCTAGTTGAAGTAAGGGTTAGAGAGCCCTTCGGTTTCAAGAACTTCTTTGCAGCCACCTTCAGAATAGAAAGATATGCTAGAATGATCCATGTGGAAGGACCTGCTTGGATTGGGTGTAGATATAATCCCCCTCTTATCTGGTTTCCTCCAGAGGATTACCAGAGAGATTATCAAACTAATAAAAAGAGGGAAGACATTGCTTTTGGTGAACTCAGAAGAAAGAATGGGTTCAAGGCACTTGGTGAACCAACTTTTCCTCCTTACAACATCACTGCTTTGCATGTAAGAACTTAGCTTGCATGAGGACATGCAAGAAGGAAAGTTGGGGGGTATATTGGGTTATGAAAAGTTTATTCTCCTCATTTCCATGATTTATGACATCATCTTGACTGACTTTTTTGTTACTTAGGAATAAAATAGGATAGGAAATGACTAAAATGTCTTCTAGAACTATCATTGAGTTGAAGTTCATAAATTATAAAATATGGTTAGAATTGTTTGATTTTGTTACAGGAATGGCTAAATCTTGGTAAAGTCAAGAATAGCAAAAGAGATTTCGAAGATGCGCAAGCTATTGGAGGCTAAAGATATGGAGCGTAAAGCAATTTCAAGAGAGATTAGTTATCTATTTTGTAAACTTCAAAAATAGTAATAGTGATCATGAGGATCTCTCGATCCTCAGGATAGATTTATTTACCCATATTTTGTAATATATAAAGAGTAGTGAATCCTGGAAAGAATATTCGAAGAATTGTATCTAAGCATTTAGAATTCATAATTACTATGTGCAAACAGTGTCTGTAAATGTTGTCTCAGTTATGGAATTAATAAAGATTTTGAACGTTTCCATCATTTTCATATACTGAGATCCTAGTAGCAGTGCTTTTGAGGACCGAGGGCCCATTCTGAAGGAGTTACTGTCTTAATCTGTATTTTATCATTTTGATTTTTGTTTCGAACTTTAAATTCTTTTTATCATCATTACGATAATGCATAAGCATGTTAATGTTTTGATATTGTTTGCTTGTAGAAGATAGATGCTTTCCTTTGAATGTTGTTGATTTCTATTCCACATTCCAATCGATGTAGTTTACTGCGTTGTTCCTCTCAGTTCACAGGCGTTGTTCCTTTCAATTAACTTAGCAATTGTTGTTCCTTTCCGTTAAATTAGCATTTTCTGTTTCTTTTGCTTAATTAGTGTTTGTTGTTCCTTCTACTTAGTTAGCATTTGTTGTTCAATTATTGTTCTTCCAGTTGACAGTTCCTCTCATTTTCACATGCGCTATTCCTTTCAATTAAATTAGCAATTGATGTTCCTTTCTGTTAAATTAGCATTTGATGTTTCTTTCGCTTAATTAGCATTTGCTGTTACTTCTACTTAGTTAGCATTTGCTGTTCAATTACTGTTCTGTCTCAACTTACAGTATTTAGTTATTTCTTTCCAGCAGATTAGATAGTCATCAATAGTTTAGCTTGTTTTTATAGATCCAATTCCTGTTTATTAATGAGATCAATTCATGCCTTTAATATCAGATTCAATTCTTGTCCCTTAATTAGATCAATTAAACAATTTAATTCATGCCTTCAATTCATAACACATTATAGATCAGATTTCAATCATGTTCAGTGGGATCTTAGCTTTAGAAACTTAATGAATGTGTGAGGAACTTGATTGTTTATAAACTCAGATTTGCTACACGATTTTAGCCTCTATGAGCTATCTGCATAGACTTTGTTGATATTCTTGAAATAGAAGACGAATCCTTGGGTTGATAAATTAATGTTAAACTAAGGTTATTTTTAGGACATATTTAGAGCCCAACAATTAGCAATGGATGGGATTCTTGACTACTATGTGTTGTATCATGAATGATAGGTGGTGCTCTAGGAATCCCATGATGGACATAGAAACATGCATTATAGTGAGAAGACACAACTATCACAACATACATTACAATGCGACATGTTGGATGAAAGTATAATTCAATACAAGGCTAGAGTGCACTCTCCACTCCATTATTCATATTATTATCTTCATTCACTCCTATCAATACATATTCTCCCTTTTTATCTTTTGTTTACTTAGGGTTCATATATGTGTGTGTGTGTGTGTGTGTGTGAATAAGATTTTGTACTAAAAATTCATTATAGTTGTATTGGTCAATGTAAGAATACAAAAAAAGGTTTTTCCCACAGTCTATGATTCATACTTTGTTAAAAAAATTGATGCTTGTCTACCAAAAATGCAATTGTATCCTTTCATGAGGATTGTGAACTTTTACTAGTATAAAGCCTACTTTAAAAACATGTCAAAACCCTTACCTTTTCATTGTCCTTTCACCAGATCCATTGGCCCATACAAGTTGATAAGAGCTTTCCATGAGATGCATTTCCATCACCAAGACATGCATGAATCATAAAAGACAAATTCTTTATATGAGTAAATATTTAATAAGCAAATAAACATGCATTTAGTTATGTAAAATACTATAGAAAAAAATCAAGTGGTTGAATACCTTAATGATATTCTCTTTGTTTCGAGAATAGGTTATTCTCTACCGAATAGGGCCAACCACATGAAGGTGGAAGCTCATATGTCCCCTCCCCCCCCTCACATCGCTTTCAATTCCCCATACCCAACAAATGATTTTCTTTATATAAAAAACATATAGACATTCATGCATAACTAGGATAGTCATCAAAACATATGAACATATAAACATTGAAGCATATGAACATATAAACATCAATAAACATCCAAATACAAGTCATGAATTTATACATCTAATTTTTCTTTGATTTACGTTTTTTTACATTCATAAAATTAACAATTGGGGTATCATAATCATCCAAGGACATTGTATTTCGTGTGCCATGTCCTTCTATTGTTTGTGTGTGTTCATGTACCATACTTCTAGTACGTCACTGAGAAGGGCGTTGAGGCATTTGTTTAGTGTCGTGAACTGCAACAACGAAAATGATCATATCGATATGTTGAAATATAATTGAAATAATTAATTCATTATTTTGATTAACATTAGACTATTGCTCTTTACCTGTATCTGTAGCTGTGATATTTGGTGCGTTAATTTCTTTTCCACTTGGTTCCTCTCGCAATTCACCCTCATGAGCTACATGCTATTAAATTTTGATAAGATAATATATAAGTATTGATATGTTGAAATATAATTGAAATAACTAATTCATTATTTTTATTAACATTACACTATTGCTCTTTACCTGTCTGTGTAGATGTGACAGTTGGTGCATTAATTTCTTGTCCACTTGGTTCCTCTCGTAGTTCACCCTCCCGAGCTACATGCTCTTCAATTTAGAAAAGATAATATATAAGTATAAGTCAGGAAATAAATATCTACAATCACAATAAATATTTCTAATTTTGAAGCATACATATCGGAATGGGTACTCTCCTCTACACTATCACTGGATATGTGCACCCTTGTATGACATGGCGTCTACTGAATAACTCTAGATTCACTACTGTGGTAGCACCGTTTCTTGAAAACAAACATAAACAATTATTTAAGGGTGATATAATAAAATATGAATAGACTTTACAAGCATGCTACTTTGGTTTCCTTATTCATTTGATTTACCTGCATGGCTGGGGAGATAGGAGTCTGGCCTAAGATTTTTCTATATTCAATCACACTTTTAAAACCATGCTTGTAACCAAGATTTAGGTCCTCCTCAGTGGCAACAGTGTTGAACATATTTAACTGCAATGCATAACACCATTAAAAATACCAATAACAAAGACATATATTTGTTCGCTACTGTTAAATAAATATTAACCACAGTTAATCATTTAAATCTTACTATTTGGGCTTTTAGTTTTCCATAGCCACCCTGGCCTAGTTTACGCTAGTAGTGTTTTTCCACTCCGGCCTTGGTTTCTTTGGAGGTGTCTGGTAGCCTACATATGGAATTTTTGAAAAATATTAGATATCAGAATTGTTACTTAAAACAGGAAAGAAAAACATAAATGATCATATTTCACTGATAATATGACATGTGTTGTACCTTGCTTGACCAACTTGTGGATGTCTTCCTTGTTTTTTAAACAAGTTCTCCTTTGCATCCTCTATCAGGACCTTCCACTCTTTCTCTGGAACCATGGGAGGGCGCTCGTTCTTGAGATCTAATTGCAATTTCTCCCTATACTGGTCCCTGGTATATTTTAAATTCTCTCTGGCTAACTTTGTAACCGCTTTCTTGTTGAAAGTATTGCCGAACAAGTTTACCATGTGGTCTATTAAATCATCTTTCTTTTTTTTAGCTTGGCCATTCCACCGTGTGTGAATGGTGGGGCCAAACAACTCCAATGATTTGTCATTGAAATTTCTATAGAAAACATTGTTTCCTGCAGAAACATGTTATCCATTAATTTATAATAATCTCAACAAATGTCCATTTCAATTTCATGCAAAAAATGAATCAATTAATTAACAATTAACTTCAATCTTTTCAATCTTGATCGGAACACATATGTCATCCACCAGAAATGTGACATCTAGTGATCCGGTGCTTTTAATTCGTTCTTCTTCATGCAGAATAATATCCTCTCCATCTACAGTACGTTCCTCTCTGGAGTCATGTGGAGTCCCAGGATACGGCTCATCATGCTATGGCGTGTCATGCTGATCAAAATCATTTCGCTCATCAATGGATTCGAGGGGAACCTCAGGAGGATAAAAAATACTCACTTGCACTTTGCTATGCTGACATTTGTTTTGAATTGGACCATCACTGCTACCTATAGTAGTTGCAGGATCGACAGGTTCCCCACGCACAGGGTTTAAAAACTCCTACAAATGGAAAAATTTACTTTATCAGATCATATACAAAATATAAAACAAAAAAATGGATATTAAACTGTCATAGCTGATAAAAATATGTGAAGATGCCACTTACCCAAAAATTAGTTATTGTATTTTGTAGCTCTACAATTCTTGCTCTGTCCTCCTGTGTCAGGGGTCTTTTGCTAAGCAAACCTAGATATTCTATGTTAGCCTTATTCAAGGCCTTCGTTACAGTTGTCATTGGGTCAGTCGAATAAAATATTTCATCCTCATCAATATCGTTAGTGGGAGCCTTCCCATGTTGACCATGCCACAATACATTGATGAATCGAATTAATGAGATGAAATTCAACATTTGAGAAATTTAGTTGTTGTAGTCATAAGTTGTTACTGTATTTAACATTTACCTGGTGAGGCATAGCGGGTGCCTTTCCAAGGTCACCCTAGATAGATGTAGCGGGTGATTTTCAGACACGTTCACCTTGGACAGAAGTTGACACAATAAATCAATCAACAAAAGTTATGAAATTCACCTGTAACATTTAAAAAATGAAATATTGGAGTAATATCAAAAAAACAAATAATGAAATTTCAGAAATTTAGTTGTTGTAGTCATAAGTTGTTACTATATTTAACATTTACTTGGTGAGGCACAGTGGGTGCCTTTCCATGGTCACCTTGGACAGATGTAGCGGGTGATTTTCTGCCATGGTCACCCTAGACAGATGTTGAGACAACAAATTAATCAATAAAAGTTATGAAATTCACCTGTAACATTAAAAAAATGAAATATTGCAGTAATATCAGAAAAAAATAATGAAATTTCTGAAATTTAGTTGTTGTAGTCATAAGTTGTTCCTATATTTAACATTTACCTGTTGAGGCATAGTGGGTGCCTTTCCATGGTCACCCTGGATAGATGTGGCCTGTGATATCTCACGGTCACCTTGGACAGATGTAGCCTGTGATATCTCACGATCACCCTGGATAGATGTTGACACAATAAATTAATCAACAAGAGTTATGAATGTAATTGTAAGATTAAAAAAATGAAATATTGCAGTAATATCAGAAAATAAATAATGAAAAATGAAATATATGCAGTAAAAAATTGATTGATCAAAGGTTGAGTTGAATGGTATGTAAGATATTTTCCCCCATAGTCACACCCCCTCCATCTATTCTATTTAAGTTGTAATTGATCAACAACTCTTCACCTGGAACTATTGTTTTTGTTGCACATACAAATATTCGATTTCCTTTGCGTCCCTCAAATATGAAATTCGGTTTCTTATTTGTTGTCATTGGTCGTGTACTATTTATAAAGCCCACAATGTTTCCAGTTGCTTTTGGCCTTCCATCAATATACATAGTTGCTCCTTTATTTTGATTATTATCTACTAGTTGTATATAATTTGCGGCAACTCCATATCTTTGCATACTTTGCGTATATCGGACCAACATTAGCCAGTGATTGTATTTGTATAATGGTTCGACACACTCCATCAATTCAGTTACAGTGCCATAGCCGACCTTTATGCCATCCATGAAAAATAACCCCAATCCATGTAAGGACGAAGGAGCAATGCGATACATCCTCCCACTGATGAAGAAATCTGTGTCCACTTCAGGTAGCTCTTTATGTGCCCATCGTTGCACTAGATGTTTATACCTCAAGGGAAACTCAATGTCACCTATGCTCTCAGCATCATAATTACACGATCCTCTATTGGTAATAAAAAATTGCATGCGTATACGAAATATTTTCTTTACCTTTTCAGATCTAGTTGATTTAGAACCGGTAGATCTAGTACAACACGTCTCACTTTCAACCTCTCTTAGTATATATTGATCATCACTCGAGGAATATAGACCCGAAAAGTACCTATTTGGTAGTACCTACACTCGTTAAAAAAAGAAGATAAGTTATCATGCCAATATACGTTTTTGGTACCAACACAGTTGCATATAGTTGCAATATAGTTACATTGTTGCATAAAGTTGCATATAGTTGCATATAGTTTCATAAGTTGCATATAGTTGCATAAGTTTCAGTGTTGCATAAAGTTGCATATTGTCACTAAAAAACATGATAAGTTGCATTGTTGCATATAGTTGCAGGGTAAAATCATGAATCTGGGTAACACTTTCGTGACAATTGGGTCTCCAAAATTTCTAGCGGCAATTTTTTAGCCGAAAAAATGTTGCTAGAAATTTTTTTGCCGAAACCTTTTTCGGCCGAAAATTTTCACATCAAATTTAACGGTTCCCTCGAAATTCATGTACAATGTTTTTTGGATGAATTATTTTCCCGTGGTAAGCATATTTCGTCTGAAAGACTTTTCGACCGAAACATTTATTTTTAAAAGATTCCGTTAAAAACTAGGTTTCGACCGAAAGAATATTTCGGCCAAAAACTTGAAAATGGGGCTGTTTGTAGGAAACTGCAAATTCTCTCCATATTACTTCATCTTTGGAGGTAGTGGACTCCTACAAATACTCAGAATTTAGTTTGAGAATTGATACCAACATTTTAAAAATTGAATCTACTTTCATTGGGTATAATTTGTTTTCATTTTCATTGTTTTTATCTAATTTTATTTAATTTTATAAAAAATCATTGCATAATATTTTTAGGTGAGATTATGATTCGATGAAATGAAAAATTCATATCTCTAAAAATACACAACGGAAAATTATGGAAAATTTATATTCATAATTGTTAAACTGTTCTCTTCAAAAGGGTATTTTTAGATTTTACTTTTAAGTAAAAATTAAGATAGATACAAGGTGTATAAAAACATGTGTTTAAAATATGCAACGTTTTCATCTTGGTCAACTTAAAAAAATTCTAGAAATTATAATATTCATCCGTTAGATTCAAAATTATAGTCATAATAAAATAGAGTCTCTGTAGATTGTTGTGTTATATTTCATTTCTTAAAAACATAAGTTTAATAATAGATACATTGTTGTGGAAAACAATAATTGATTACCATTCCTTTCATGTTTAAGGAACATATTGTTAAACAATTGTCAAATTGACATATCAAATCTTGATAAAAAAAATTTGAAAAATAGTCATTAGAAAGATAACAAAATTATTCACAAGTTTTGTTTTCACTGTAAAGTGAAATTCTAAATAAAAAAAATACTTTTGTATGCTGGAAGTTGAAGAACTTGTGAAAATACAGTTTTTTTTGTCATAAAACAAGCAAAAGTGTTACCCATCTGCATGATTTTACCCTGGCACATACTTGCATATAGTTGCATATTTGCATATAGTTGAATATAGGTGCAATATAGTTGCATAAGTTTCATTGTTGCATAAAGTTGCATATAGTTGCATAGTTGCATATAGTTGTATAAGTTGCATATAGTTGCATTGTTGCATAAATTTGCATATAGTTGCATAGTTGCATATAGTTTGATAAGTTGCATATTTGCATATAGTTGCATATAGTTGCATAGTTGCATATAGTTGCATAAAGTTGCATATAGTTGAGGCCAAGGATACCCCTCTGGAGTTTATGTGTGGCCTAAAGTTCATGTTTCCTCCCTTGACCATGTCAAGGCCCCGAGACCCATACCTAGTTCTCAAGAATGTTAGTGTTACCTATATACCTAATTGGCAAAGGATTCTTTCGAGAGGTCATTTGTGGTGGTTCAAGGTGTCATTTATGGGAAGAATAAGAAGTGGGCTGCAAAGAATATTGTAGCAATGATGCAAAAACCAACACCTCCCACCATGTATTACAAGTATTGTGAGAGAAAGTGACACACCAAGACTGTTGGAAATTACACCTCGATAAATGCCCCAAGCACTTCTAAAAGATAAAAGAAGTGGTTGCACTACCATTCAAAAGGAGGTATCATTAATTAGTTGCACTACTAAATTAGCATTTGTTGTTCCTTTATGTTAAATTAGCATTTGTTGTTTCTTTCACTTAATTAGCGTTTGTTGTTTATTTCGCTTAAATAGCGTTTGTTGTTCCTTCTACTTAGTTAGCATTTGTTGTTCAATTATTGTTCTGTCTCAACTTACAGTATTCAGTTATTTATTTCCAGCAAATTAGATAGTCATCAATAGGTCAACTTGTTTTTATAGATCCAATTCCTGTTTCTTAATTAGATCAATTCATGCCTTTAATATCAGATTCGATTCTTGTCCCTTAATTAGATCAATTCAACAATTTAATTCATGCCTTCAATTTATAGCACATTAGAGATCAGATTTCAATCATGTTCAGTAGGATCTTAGCTTTAGAAACTTAATGAATGTGTGAGGAACTTGATTGTTGATAAACTTAGATTTGATATGTGATTTTAGACTCTACGAGCTATCTGCATAGACTTTGTTGATATTCTTGAAATAGAAGATGAATCCTCGGTTTGATAAATTAATGTTAAACTAAGTTTGTTTTTAGGACATCTTTAGAGCCCAACAATTAGCAATGGATGGGATTCTTGACTACTATGTGTTGGATCATGAATGATAGGTGGTGCTCTACCATTCAAAAGGAGGTAGCATTAATTAGTTGCACTACCATTCAAAAGGAGGTAGCATTAATCAATGAAAGTCCCATGGGAAGACTTCTGACAGCCCACAGGTTGAGGACGCAGACCCCTAGGCCCAACCCTTAGAGACAATCCTTTTCCTGAAGTTACAGATCCATTTTTTCTACTTCCCTTACCTACACTGTTCTATTGACCAGAGATTGTTCACCTTGGAGACCTGATGCGGTTATGAGTATGACCGGGCATGGATGGTACTCGGTCCTCCAGATTTTCAAGGGATGTCGAGGGAACACCAGACATCACAAGATGTGCGATGCTATTCCAGTTGCTGGACCCTATCTCTGGTTGAGCCAATTTCAGGGTGGGCAAGATGTTAAAAAGAAAAGATAACTCTTCCCGGGGCCTCTGACGACATCTCCAGATTTCCTAACGTTGTCGTCAGTTATAGGATGAGGCACCAACAACTCTCAAAAATGGGTTTCAATTTTGTTGACTTTGGATGGAAGGTTGTCTATGATATTTCTTGAATAGGAAAAATTTATGGAATGCCCTCAAATGTTTCCTTTATTTCAACACCCTCTTCATTGAGATTGATTTTTGGGAAATATTATGACATGATCAAATGACCCTCAAATATAGGCATGATCAAGGCCATGGACTTCAGGAAATGTTTCCTCTACGCTTCTGAGACACTCTGCAAAGCCTCAGTCTTCCTTCCTATCAACAAGAGTGAATCATAGGATATGGGACACTTAGGCTCCATCCAAAAAAAGACTTTTTTTAAATGGCAGTAAAGGCTCTATATTATCTCATTTACCGTGGGGTTAGTCAAGATCTTATCAAAGGCATTAAGCTCCCAGAACATGGAGCTGGATAGTTGGTTAATCAACATTCTACATAAAACTCTATGTAAACAATTCCTATGTAGAAAGTGCCTATGTGGACAGACTTCGATCGTGAGAATAGTGAGGAGGAGAAGGATGCAGGGTTCATTTTGGATGACAGACATGTGTAAATTCTATTTTTTTTCTTGCATCCAGGGCAGAGAGGGGGGCCAAATGAGATTTAACTTGACCTTTCCAAGATCCACACAGTCAAAACATGTTTTTTTTTGGTAGACAAGGGGAAAACAAAAATAGAGGCAACTTGGCGAAACCATGTCTCAATGCAAAAATTCTGGGTGGGATTGGTGGAACTACCACTCACCATTCTCAAGCTTGCTCACAGTGTGCCCTCAAGCTCAGTCTCCTCCATGTTCCCTCTAGCTCAATCTCCTTTGCCCTTGATATCCTTCTCCGATGTGCCCTTGCGCAGATGTCAGGGTTTGGGGAGTTACTCCTTCTATAATATCCTCAAATCTACTCGTGGTGTTCTGATCTAGATTATTTACGGCATGAAATGAGAGTGGAGATATAATAAATAATTGCACAAAGATATTGCAGATATCCAATAATATAACATAGGTGTATCAGAGATGCAACCATAAACACAGAGATATAGTAATACATGATTTCTATTAATGAAATAAATGTACAGAGACTGTAAAAATACAGAATGAAAGACTCGATAGAATGGTGGCAGCTTATCTCTGAGAAGAGATGTGATGACTACTCACATTCACAAGAAGATGATTAAAATGAGGCTCTGAAGGCCTTTTTACAATAAAAAAGAATGCCCAAAACCCTAGACATCCAAAAACCTAACCCTAGGAGATGAAGCACCAAAAGTCATGTGGGCCCCATTTGGGTAAGTTAGTACATCAACTTCCCGAGGTCATAACTTCTGCATACGATCTACATTTTAGGCGCATGATATCCCCTTGGAAAGGCGAGGAGATTCATTTTTGGGGATCAACTATTCCTTCAACTATCATTGAGAATATCGATCCCTAAAACCTTCATTTAGGCCCTCAAAATGGCCCTGGAAGTTAAAAACTACTAAAAATAGTAAATTGCCAAAATTGCCAGAAAACTGTTTTGAGCCGGTTGGAAAATATGGGTGG
>JASDQU011400580.1:34797-51426 GCA_032191745.1 Picea mariana | reverse complement strand
GTGGATTTGAACTAATAGACTAACTCCTCCCAAGTAGATAAAATCTTAGGAGGGAGATCAAATAAATCGGTCGCAACCTTCCCTTCAAGGGAATTGACAAATAAGCGCATACAAGTATCATTGTCATTAGCTCCTATGTTGTGACGGGAATTAGAAAATGCCACCAAGTGTTCATTCGGAGTGACAGTGTTATTCCCTGAAAACCTAGGGAGATGCTCTTTGAATTTAGGAAGTGGACTAGTAGCAAGTGTCAAGTTAAGAGGAGAGGAAACATTCCACAGTGTGGTTGTAGCATCTTCTTCAAAATGAAAAATTCCATACTTTTTAATGACTTTGGTGGGGTTTATGGTAGATTGGATAGGGACTTGGTGACTATACAAGATACCAATCACTGACGAAGCTTAATATTGAGATGAAGAAGCACCTCCGGTGCCACTAGAGCCACCACTAAATGCCATATTATGCATAATAGGTAAGGGAGAGAAAGACAAACCGGATCAATCAAACAAGGTTCTCTTTAGAGCACTTTGTTGGGTTCATAACACAATGTTCCTTCTTCCTATTTCCACAATAGGATTAATTTCAGGTGATAAACCTCTTCTTCTCCTAGAAACACAAGGGTATAAGGACATGAAAAGAAGATCAAATATAGAAAAATAAAGTTATGGTTGATTCCTAAGTTTTCTATGTCTAGCTTCCTGACGTTCTTGGGCACTTATGTCTTGTTCAATTTCTTCCCATGAACGATTAAGCTCAGCCCGGGTATTAGCAGTATCTAAAATGGTGTTAAATAAGTTTAAATAAATGTTGATCTGTTCTTGAAGAGAGGGCTCAATATTAGGTTGTATTGCAACAGGTACAGTCATTAAGAAATGAAACAGTCAAAGAATTAATATCATAAAAATAGATATATTTGATGATAATCAAGCATAAAAATAAACTAGAGAGATATGGAAGATATCCCCAATATGGTCACCAAATAAATGTTGAGGAAAAGATATGAAATAATCTTACTCAATCATTTTCATATATTACTTGGCTAAAGCAAGATAGATGGGAATATCACCCTATGTTTATAGCCATAAAAAATTGTTCCTAATCCACAAGTATTGGTTATGAGGGCTTAGGCTGATTTTTTATAAATAAAGGATTGCTAAAAAATTCAATATTTATGTAATTTTTTGAATATAACATATGCAAAAATAAATGTAGAGATAGAATCAAAAGTACCATGTCAATAATTAACACAAATGAGATAGAAAACAATCACTTATTTCATTCCAATTAATCAAAAGAATCGTTCTCTTTACAAAATTCCCTTAGGAATTTTGGACCAAAGTCAAACTTAGATGTCCCCGATGAAAACCATACAAAAGGACTTCTGAAAAAAAGTAAAAAACTGAACTTTATAAGTTGGATCATCTTACCATATATTGCTTCCCACTTGACTCTCCACAATATCCTTTATTGGTCATGAAATTTAATTCACAAACAAACAAGTATACATAGACTATCAAAGATAGATCAACACCTATGAAAAAAAAAGTGTCTGAATGATGTAATTCAGCCTTGAATCTTGATGTCTATATTAGGAACCTGTTGTCATAAAAGAGAATTAGTCTTTCAATGAATTAAAGAATGAATGAAAACTAAACTCTCTCAACAAAACTCAATAGCAGACCTTAGTATGCTTTCTCCTTCTATCTCCCTTTTGTTCCTCCTTTTATTTTCCCTTTAAGCAATAAGAATTAGTTGAAGTAGTTAAACTACCTCTTTTAGTTAAGTTAACTAAAACTCAACTAACTTTTAGTTTAGGGGGGAAATTAATAAAATAATAATAAGGGTCTTTAATAAATAATAACTAGTAGGTGGGACCCCTTGTGACTCCCTTTAGTTTCTTAACAAACATAAACACAACTAGTTAATCAACTAAACACATCCCTCCTTGTGGCTCCCATCATCACTCTCATAATTTGAAAATTAATATCAATGATATTTGAAACCATATGCAAAAAATATAATATCTAGAATATCCAAAAATAGTGTGTTGTCCAAAAACTTGAGCAGTCAACTGTTCTCAACAATCAATAAATAAAAACAGTCAAAAACCATATTTTCCACTTTGGGAGGCAATTTTCCCTTTGTTGCTACTGTCTCCCTTTGATTTCTCTTAATTTTCCTTAGAATGTGTGGAGCCTTTAGGCATGATCTCAGTGATAATATGAGAGCAATCATCTCTCAAGTGCATGCAGGATGAAACAGATTTGGCAGAGTCACTTGAGGGAGAGGAGTGGGAAGAAACAACTTTTCCTTTATCAGGTGCATGGTGGACTTCGGTCTTTAATCTCTTGCTTGCGTGGGAAGACTATACTTGTGTTGGTTGTTGAGCCTGGTTATCTTCCTGATTCAGAGGTCCTTACTTTCAGCCGTGTTTATACCCCATGAAGTATTTACACCCCAGAAGTATGTACACTCTTCCACGTGGGGGAGTGCAGAGGGGGGGCACCCCCTCTGTGAGGTCTGGGGGGGCTATCCCCCCGGTTGGGGGGTCTGGAGGCAAGCAGGCTCCCAGTGGGGGTTCGAGGGCAGCGTCCCCCGATGGGGGTTCAGGGGCGAAGCCCCCGAAGCAAAAATTGCCTTGTAAAAGTATATTGTAATTTCATTGTAAATATGGACCGTTAATTATAAGGTCGCAGATCTAACGGTAGAGATTATGTTAGGTTTTTTTCCCTAGAAGGCAACCCTCTTTTATGAGGGAAATGTATTGCGGCTATGGATGATGGTGAATATTATATTCTGAGAGAGGAGACTGTGAGAGAAAGAAGAGGAAGTTACAGCGGGTTTTGTTTTAGGTTGTATCCATTCATTTGTTGGATAATAATAAAAGAAGGACCTGGGAATTTCTCTGGTGGATGTATCCCACACTGGGTGAACCATGTAAATCTTTGTCTCTCTTGTATTGTGTGTCTTCTATGTTTTGTTTTTTCATTTGTTTTATTTTATTGCTCCGCGGTCCTGTTTTTCTAACAACTTGTGAGTGTGCAGGGGCAGCTTGGACAATTGGGTTAACTAGTGGAGGAGGAGAAGGCAGAGACAAACTGGGCCAACCACAATGTTGAGAGATTTTCAGGTGGACAATCTCTTTCCATCCATCATTTTCAGGGACTTCAGGTTGTAATGAGACATGAGGGGGAACTGGGATACCAGGGACATGTGGCTTGGAAAGGAATCCTTTCTGGCCTAGGTGGGACATTGTTCACTGTTCCAACATTTAAATTCCTCAAAAATTATCAATTAGAACAGTCTGTGTAATCATACTCATAATCAAAACAACTTTCCATTCAACAATCCTATTAAGAAAAAGCTTGGTCTTTAATTCATTTTCTTTCCTTTTAACAATTTAAAGAAAAAACAGAGCAACACTGCTCCACCTCTATGCCATAATGAATTACTATAAAAATATCATACATTGTCTATCAATTCACAACCGACCAATTAAAACATATGCACAGGTCCCTTTCCAAATCAAACAGACTTCCAAAACATGCCTAATTACATACACTCTTAATCATATCAACCAATAAGTTTTTGCAAAGGAACCACAGTCAACATAAAACCCGAGCTTCATCACTGTCTATGTAACCATTCATAATATGCATGATGATTCAATAATATATGCAAAGTAAAAATAACGAAATACACACAGTCACCATTTACATAATTATATATAACCCTAATCAGGCCTAGTGAAACACACAGGAGTCTCCAATTTGCAATTAAGACCATGATGTAAGAACACAGTGATTGGAAGTACAACGAAAAAGTGGCATCCCTCGACTGCATATTATTATTCATTCCCAATCACAACCTTTCAACCAATTTAATCATAGAGAGACGATATAGGGACTTGATGAAAACTTTCATAACTAGTCCACTTGATAAACCAATCTTCGACAACCCAGAAGATGCCCGAAGGGAGTAGAATAATTAGGGTTTTAAAATCGGGTTATGTCACAAAAAATACAAGGAGACAATCAAGAGCGTTCTTATTCAACAATAGCAGAGATAAATGGAGGTCCTAAGGGACATAAAAACCATAGGAAAAACCCTTTCGATACATACACAGTAGTAATCCATAGGGTTTCTTTATAACTCCTAGTCTAGGCAATAGAACAATAGTTAGCCATAGAGGAAACAATGATGAGTAGGGTAAAAAAAAACCGACACATAGTGTGTTTTACGTTTGTAGAAGAGAGGTGGATGTCCATTGAATGGTGAAGGTTACAAAGAACACACAAAGATATAACCTTTTTTTATTTTCTTAAGGTCCGAACCATTTGGCAACAATTCCAATGAGGATGCATAACATTGAGGCATAAATCATATCACTCCANAGGGCCACCCTAAGACTGATTCTTGACATAATTTGGTGCCAAGAAAATGAGCATGAGCCCACGACCATGACTCAGGCATAATAATTACACAACAACCAACCAACAATATGAATGTGACTGGATAGGGTTATACTCATGACTGTGAGGAACCAACCAGAAAGAATACACAGAGTGAAACCCTCCACCATTTTAACACAAAGCATTATATAACCAATCCATTTTTTATCCACTGAGACCCACCACAATTTTAACCAACAGAGAAACCACTAAATGCACAACTCAAACAAAAACCAATTCTTTTGCTTGCAATCCAAACAAAATTACTCAGTCATCTCAGAGAGAAAAATCATGCATTTACATAGTTGCAATTCTTCTGAAAACACAAACCCAAGAATTACTGAGCCATTGTTTTTTCAAACACGGAGATTAATTCAAGGATGGGGTGAAAAAGAACCATACATGTAACAGAGAGCTTAAAAGGGTGAGTTGGCCGAGCATTTTCTTCTCAAGCCTGAAATGTGGAGCTTAACCACCAACAAACCGAATGCAACAAAGAACGTTACTAGGGTGACAACCGATGGGGGGAGTATGGAGTTATGTGCATTTACTACATGTCACTTCCATCTCCTATCCTATTCAATTCCAAGGTACAAGACAACCAACATTCACCAATGCGATATTCCTTGACTAATGCTCCAACCAAATCATTCACATGTTAACCTTTTCCAAGTTTTCATGACATACCATATGTATTGCAATGTTATATGCACCCAAAATAGATCATATGAAAATTGCATAGCCACTAACCAGCGTATAATAGTTAGCACTAATACTAACATCCTTTACCTTTCCATTTTCACATAACCTTTAATCGTATCTTAAACATAGCTCCTTTCCTTTTAGGATTTTTTTTCCAAGTTTCCCTTCTTTGTTTTGTTTTGGTTATGTTATTACCAACATGTTTCTTGTGTGTATGTGGCCAGGTAGTATATCACGATGATTTGTGACATGATTAAATCATAGTAACTGTAAATATATGCCCATCATAACATGAAAATAATGCTTTGAATTGCAAAACATCCCATAAAATGAATCATCCACCTGTTACTATATCAAAAATGAAACTATGACTGCATTGTCAACCATATAGGACCCTGTAAGCAGTGTCAAAACAACAACAGAAAATGTGTGATATGACTATCTCCAAGCGTCCAGACTACAAGGGGGTCCCACCTACTAGTATTATTGTATTAGCATAGTTTAAATAATAGGGCTTAAGCAATACTTTGCGGGCAAAATTCCTCATTGCGATTTTAATCGTCAACAACACTCTTTTTCAAAAAGAGATGTGACTTTATCCAATTACATGTATATATAACACATTTTGTGTACCAAATAAACCATCGAGAAAAGAATAGTATATGTTATAAAATACATTTATTGTTGTATTTGGCTTTCATCTTCTAGATTTCATAAATGTTAGATCATAATTCTTACTTGAACCTGAGAACATGGATGATTTTAGGGGCTAAATTTCGCACATGGGTTAATTTTCCATGGTTTTTCCCAAAAAACGATTCGTTATTCTAAAGACAATTAGCCCAAATTCTATAGGATAAAATTACTTTACCTAAAAAATCGCCAAAATTTTATACAAACTATATAAAATCCTTAGAAATTTGAATATTTTTACAAAAATATCATCAAACATTTTATAGTTGGCATATAAAGGATTAGTACGATTTGCCAAGGTTTCTACATTTTAAAATAAATTTCCATCCTTAAAATCATCCCTGCCTGAGAACAAATACAAAACCCAATCTCCTTCATTTGAAAATGTATATATAAGATAATTAATTAATTCTTGTGGTTTTTTATAAATTTTAACCATCTCTCCTTTCAAATCATTGTCCTCATATGTTATCTTTCTAACCACAACATTGTAAACCAATAAACTAGTAGGATTCCCTCCATCCTTTACATTGACAAGAATAGAATTATAAGAATCATGTTTTGTCCAGGTTGTAAGATGTATACTCTCAATATCACATGTAAATGGTTCTCTAGTGGAGCTCTGAATATTAATTTTGTGTCTGTAACATAAATAAGTGCAAATTCAAATTTCAATTAACTTGTGAATTACTAATATTAATTTATAATCTTAATTGCTAAACATACACTTTCAATATCTTACCAAATAAGTTGCATCCTTGTATTTTCTTTTCCCTTGAAGCTTGATTGTACTAATCCTTGTTGTGTGTCTGAATGAAAAACCAAAAATCTCCAAAATAGTGATGTTGTGACTTCCATAAATCCCATAACCACTTTATTGAAAGCCTGGTAAGTATAAGGTTTAGTATCATATCCAATGTTTTTGATATTATAACCATGACGGATATCCACAATAACTAGAGACTATTCTTTTTTAGGAATAATATTTTCAATTTTTTCACAATCACTTTATATCACTTTATATTAAACAATGTTGATCTCATTCCAAATGTATTAATCAAGGGTGTCATCAAGTTCAACAGTTTGAAAATGTCTCCTTTTTCTTTCAAACTTGGTTTTTTGAATAAAACTTTTGAAGGTTTCGGGTACTCCATCTACATTCTTCTTTGGAATCTTTAATGAAACAAACAAACATATAGTTATATATCTATAACTAATAAAATAGAAATAAATTATCCTACAAACGAATAATATGAATGTAATAAATCAAAATTCTTTTTGAATGCAACAAAAAATTGTTTCAATACTGCTCTAGAGCTTGAATCTGGATAGTTGAGTTAAACACCATCCCAACTCTCTTCATTCAACGTCTTAACCATTTCCTCTTGTATTATCATATACACCTTGTGACTAAATAAAATAAATAAATAAGGTTATAATGATATATATAATAAAATACTTAGGACATTGATGTGTTAAATTGAAAAAATTATTTTTCTTGTTCTGTAACATCCTGCTATTGTGCGCACATGGTTTGACTTATTCCTTGAGGATACTTGTGTACAAGTGATCCAGTTTTGTATATGGATGTCTATTTCGCTT
Source organism: Picea mariana (assembly GCA_032191745.1). Lineage (NCBI taxonomy): Eukaryota > Viridiplantae > Streptophyta > Pinopsida > Pinales > Pinaceae > Picea > Picea mariana. The sequence goes on along the minus strand of JASDQU011400580.1, from coordinate 43,978 downwards.
ATGGATTTAGATGATGATGTTGTTGGATTTTGATGTTATGTTATTTGATATCTATGTATAGACAGGTGTTATTGACAAGTTTCTCCTGAGTGTGCAGGACACTAGACAGATTGAAGATGTCAATGGCATCAAGGGACCTCCATGGGACTCTAGATCGAGTTAGGGAGTGGATTGTATATGGTTTGGTATTTCTATTTATGCATATGTGACATCTGATCGGGTATATTATGATGTTGTTTATGGATCGTTGATAGTTTTTTATTGATGGATGCAGGCTGACGATTTCTTGCTAATCAAACTCACATAAGGAGTAAAGGGGCCATGCAAAGCAACCAGATATTAAGGGAGAGGTGTGGTAGCAACCCTGCCACAACATACTATCACTCCCGACATGGCTCAAATTGTAGGTTAACAATTACCTAGTTTGAGAGATCCACGATGTTGTGAGGGCATACTGAGACAGTCACTCACAAAGATTCTAATGGGCACACAATAAGACAAGGTATTTATTCCTTAGAGGCCCTTAGTCTCTCACAAGATCGCCTGATGGAGTATTGGCTCCAAGGGTTGGACTACTACCAAAATCAGTCAAAGGCAAGTGGCACCCTTGGAGCACGTAGTGCATATTGAAGGGAACGTCATATAAATAAAACTTGAGAAAACACGAGTGACACCCTTGGAGCACGTAGTGCGTCTTGAAATGAATGTCACATAAATAAAACTTGTATAAAGGAGAGTGGCACCCTTGGAGCATGGAGTGCGCCCTGAAGGGCACGTCACGATTTTTTTTAATAAAGGTGATTCAATGAACCTAGGTGCCTAGAAAACAATAATTGTTTTGACATGGTCGAACTTAAACAATTATAAATGATTAATTTTTATTAATTATAAAATCCCCTTAAAATTTATAAGCCTAGTTTAAAAATTAATCATAGGTCTAAATAGGGTAAGAAGACTAAAAACTAAATAATAAATTAATGAAGGGGGGATGAAGAAAAATCAAGTTAAGAATTAAAAGATAAATATTTTATTTAAAAAGTAGTTATATGATTATGTGTAAGAAATACTAAATTGGAAATTAAGATAAGAAAGGAAATAAACATGAAAATGAATGTGTAAGCATAGAGAGGAATCTAGAGTCTAGATTGACTAGAGAAGAATCTCATGTTTAACTCAACACATATTTAGAAAGGTGTCAGTCATAAATTGGGAATAAAGGAATAAAAGACAACTAGGAGGGATTTAAGGAGCACTTTTAGGAGATGTGAGGGAATTTGACATTTAATTAAATTAAATAAGTGATTTTTTGGTGCAACTAAGGGATCAGGTGACAAGTCTATGGGGGAGAGTATCTCCTAATTAATTTATAAAAAATGAATTAAGCATGCAAATGGAAAGTGGTCACTAATAAAAACTCTATAAAAGTAATGGTTGAGAAGAGGAATGGGGGGTCGATCGATATGCGTAAAGTTATACTATTGGAATTTCTTTGACTGATTTTTCTTGTGGGAGTTGGGATACCCATCTCAGAGAGAGTGGTAGCTTGACCTTGCGAGGCGATATAGGAGGTAGATTTCTCTAGTTGTGTTCGTTCATGGCCCTTTTGTGGTTCAGAGGGCTAAGGTGGAAGAAGAGTACCCCTAGCATTGGTTGTAAGGTATCGATGAAGTCTTCACGGTTAGAAAGCGGGGAGTTGGATGGAGCGCAAGTGTACGAGAATTGTTTCTACCTTCTGGCCTTCAGTTATAGTATTATTTTTATATTTGTAAATTATGAAAGGATTAATTTGTAATGGAGTTAAACCTGCATTTTTCCTTGAATTGTTATAAAAAAATAGATATTAAATTGTATTGGAATAAATTGCTTTGTGCATACCTTCTATTGACATCTAAGCCTTAGCTCTGATGATGGTTATTATTTGGAATATTGTTGATTGTATTAATTGGAGTTAAAGCAAGTAATGAATAGGTTTAACATTTCTTGCCTCAGTTTCTCGGCCATGTAATTTCATGAGTTGTGATGACTTACTTCTAACCATTTCCCTTACTAATGAGAAACATTTAATCAATATAGTAAGTCCTTTAATTCAGTTATGTCTAGCGTAGCAGGTGGATAGTTTATTTTTTCTGAGGGTCCCTTCTTTTGTTAGTCCGTTAACCGGTTTTGGAGTCTGAGCATTGGTTGGAATGAGGACAGATCAGTTTCCTCGAAAACCCGACCATTCGATGTGCATTTAAATTACCTACTTGATGGACAAACACATTGATCACTGCCTAGAGAACCCTTGATTAACTTACTTGGATAATTTTGGTTTCCAAGTACGGAATCCTTCTCATGCGTTCAGACGAGTGGTCATTGTTAAAACGATCCTTGAATCGACACAAATTGTTCATAGTCGGTCAACCTTAAGTTGTGAGATATAAGCCTGACTCAAGCTCTCTTCCCTTCGATTTGAGGCAGATCCTTCTATTTTTTCCCTTCCCTAATAGAAAATGATTGGCTCGGGGCGCCATCCTTTCTCTTCTCCACTCTGCAAATCCCGAACTGTATAGGAAGTGATCCTTTCCCTCGTATGATAGAAAACTCAGGTACATCATTGAGCTGATTCTCGGTCGTTCCTTCCCTTAACACGCATGAACTCACCCACCTGGAACGTGTCAATCTTCAACGGATTTTATCTGACTACACTGGAACGGGTTGCTCCTGTCTGGTTCCGCCTAGGTTGACCTCGAATCCGAATCCCTCCCATCATAGAGAGTGTCTGGTTGTTCATTGTGTGGATTTACCCATCCCAATTACCATTGCTGGACAGTCTTGAACCAGGTTTGTTTCCATCCACTCGCGAATTCTAGGAGGCGTGCTCACCGTTGCCCCACTAGCTATTCTTCGAAGGATTTCGAGATGAAACCTACGTTGTAACTTGGCATGCACGGGTTATTTTTTAAGAGAATTAACCCAAGAAGCCACTCCTACCATTCAATTCCATCCCTTGCGCTGAAGAGATTTTATTTTCTTATGACTCTTCCATTCACGTCTTTAAATGCTGTTGGATTTTCCTTTGCGTTGCGCTGAAGATTTTTTAATGCCAAATAAGTCTTTTAGTACTTCGTCCCTCTGGTTGTTATATCCTAGATTCATGCTTTTATGGTTTAGAGGTAATTGGATTGGAAAAAAAAAAATAATGAATTCTTTTAAATCACAGTTTGGCGTAAAGCCTTTATCGCTTTGACTAAGAACTTTAACCAGTGGTTGAATCCTTTATCGCTTTGACTAATAACTTTAATCAGTAGTTGAATGTTTTCTCTTGATAAATTTAAGCATAACGTAATGATGGGATTGTGATTGGTTCATCAATTGTTACACGTCCAATTTGGTGCCTAATCATTTTGTTAATGATCTTATGTGCTCTTGTTACTATGGTGTTATGTGTTTCATTAGTTTCCTTGTCGCTAGCTCCTTTTTTAATGATTAAGGTTTTAGAGAGGCACCTTAGCACCCTCACCTCTACTTGACGATGGGTTGATTAATTGATTAGGTTAGAGCTACAATGTTTGCTTCCTTGGGATAATGTTATAAGTCCAAAAAGGAAGGATTTAAAGCAATAGTGAAGCCCCCAAGTTTTACTCAAATGCATGCTCATGGGGCCTTGCTTGTGGTTGGAACCTTGGTTCTAATTTATTTGTCTCATTGTTCCTTCCTCATTTAATCCTTGTCATGTGTCATATGTGGTAATTGCATATTTTATCTGATGTATAATAGCTGATGCGATTAGATTTTCCTTGGCGCCATGAAATAAATTTATGATTATTCTTGCACCTTGGAGTTAGCATGAGGAATGATTGTTTTAGTAATTTATCTACCTATGTTCCTTTAAATAAAGATGAGGCTTGATCGTTTAGTAGTTAGATTCTCTTGCACCTTGAATTATGATTGATGCGTGATCAATTAAGAAGGTTGTTTACCACGCGCCATGAGAATAAAGTGGATAATTACCTTGCACCTTTTAAATTAAAGTCGATTACTCTTGCGCCATTAAATTAATGTAGGCAATCGATTGATTATTCTTTTATAACCTCTTTTACCATATAAAATGTATGTTGTCCACTTTTGTGCTTCTAGATTAATAAATGACATATGATTAATTAGGCATTATAGCTCTTGTGTCAGTTAATATTTAGATGATTACCTTTGCACCATGGATTATGTTGTGATAAAGTAATTAGATTATTGGCGTGCTTTAATATTGATGATGTATGATTAGTTATGTGATTTGATTTCCTTTGCGCGATAAAAATAAAGTTGAAATTTACTCGAGCGCTATGGTTTATGTGGATGCATGTTTATTTTAGAATTTGTTTACTCTTGCGCGATAAAATAAATTTGATTACATTGTTCCTTATCTTATGTCTCTGTATGATGGTTTAGTCATTAAATTTTCTTGCGCCTTGGAATTTATATAATGCATGATTGGTTAAAAGAAAACTATTGTGCCTTTGATTATCGTTGATGTTGTTGATTTAGCTAGTTGGTTTTGGACTTGATTGTGTTAGTGGGATGTAGACACCTCCCTGTTCTTTAGAACAGTCGTCAACCCTGAGACCTTAAATGGTTAAAATCAATTGGAACCTGGGTTTGAGCGCTTCTTATGTGTCCTGGAGGTCCTAACGATGCAGGATAGGTTGGGTGGGTAGTTCTTTTAATATTTTGTGTTATGGTTGATCCTTTTTTGTGTTTGCTTCCGTTGATTGTGATGTGTTGATGTGTGTCGTGATTTATGATTCATACTGTTTATGCGTCATTGTTAATTGTATGAATGCAATGATTATGGGATGATATTTATTTGTGTTAATGTGTCGATATTTGTATCATTATTCATGGTGATGATGTGTCATCTTTATGTCATGATTGATTGTTAATGCGTTAATATTGTTCATTAATATATTGAATGATGTGTCAATGATGTTGTTATTAATTGTGATGTATAATTTCCTAATGCAAAAAAGAAAAAATTATCGATTGTACGTCACTTTTTATCGTAACGGAGGGGTCGTTACATATGGCATCATAACGGGTTCAACCCTACGAGTGTGGATCATCACACCTTCCTATGTACTACATTGATCAATGATTTATTGATAAATTAAAATTTTGAATTTGTCCCTATGGTAATCCTGGATAGAGGACGTCGTGGAGGTAGATGATGTGGTGTTAGGGGAGGATGTGCGACACCTCCAGTAGCATCCACACCAGAGGGGTCTAAACCCCAAGGAGAAGAACCAGTCTGTGGACAAGAGCAGAGGTTTGAAGGTAGTGTGGTTGATCTAACTAGGTCCTTCCATAGGATGTAAGAGGCCTTGTTTCAACCTACTAGATAGAGATGAGGCCAAGACACCTGTACCCCCTTAGGTTCCACAACGCGCCCTATTTGATACTGGTAAATTTCATAGTGAACTCGAGAATTTTAGGCTTCCCGAGCTCACGGGTGCCATGGACGGCTCAGTCGTCGAGGCTTGGATGGAGAATAGGGAAATGTTCATCGCACTTCACGTTTTCACCTCCAACTTGAAGGTCTCCATGGTAGTCTTTAAACTGAAGGGAAGCGCTCTTCTATGGTGTAAGACACTCCTACCTAAACTAAACATGGTTGTTGAAAACGTGTCATGGGAATTGTTTGTAAAAAGGTTCTGGGAGTAGTAATTGTCAGGGGAAATCATTGAGCACTAGCTCAATGAGTTCAACGCCTTATGACAGGGTGGTCGTATAGTGCCGGAGTATGAGGCCAAATTATGAAGCTACTTCGGTATGCCCCGCATTTGAACATAGAGAATTTGAAGGACATCAAGTTAGTTTTCAGCCTCAACTCCCACAATTTGTGTGAAGGTGAGGACCTGTTTACCTCAGACATTTCATGATGCAGCCCAGAAGGCCCTCATAGCTAAGGAAGAGCTGACCGATGGGGGTTAGGGAAAGACTCATGCAATACCATATGGAAAAACGACATCCAAAGCACACCAAAGGCAGATAGGCATGTTCAGCAGAACAGACCGGGATCATAGGTTGTTGGGCCAGTAACCTCTATTTCGGGGACCAAGAGATCTGGACCAAAGACTGGGTGCCAAACAGTAGGTTGGAGGAAGGATTACGAATGGTTGCATTAACTTGGGAGATTTTGTCACGAATCCCAACCTATTATCATGATCTTAGGATCGTATGACATCATGATCAATATGGACGGGTTGGAATCGCATGATGCAATACCCGATTGTAAGATGAGATAGTTTAGTTGACATTGTTGAGGGATAGAGAAAAATTATTGTAGGAAGAACCCTGGGAGTGTCCTTGAGGTTCATTCTTCCCTACAACTATAGAAGTGCATGCACAAGGATGCAAGCTATATGAAATCCTAGCGTTGAATGACAAGGGCGTGGAAGATGGATTAGCAAACCTTCTGGTAGTATGAGAGTTTTCGGATGTGTTCCCAGAAGAGTTACCAGGTTTGTCGCCTAAAAGAGTGTTGGAATTTACCATCGACTTAAAACCTGGAACCAAATCGGTAGCAAGAATTCCTTATCGGATGTTGACCGCTGAGTTAAAGGTGTTGAAAATGCAACTAAAGAAGTTGTTGGACCTAGGAATTACGTCCAAATGTGTCACCTTGTGGTGTGCCTGTTATTTTTCATATAGAAGAAGGATGGTTCATGCAGACTCTGCATTGACTACCGTCAATTGACCAAGGAAATGATCAAGAACCAATATCTATTGCCAAGAATAGATTTTTTTTTTACCAAATGAAAGATGTGACATTGTTTTCGAAGATCAAATTGAGATCAGGATATCACCCATTACAGACCAAGGAGGAAGATATTCCTAAGACCTCATTCAAGAAAAGGTTAGGGAATTATGCGTTTATCATTTTTCTCATTTGTACTGACAAATGCCGCGGGGGTATTCATTAGATTGATGAATGGGCTATTCTGCGAATACTTGGAAAAGTTTGTTCAAGTATTCATTGACGACATTTGATATATTCTTGGATGAAGGAATAACATGATGAATGTGTGCACTAGGTACTATAGTGTTTACTAGAGAACAAATTATATGGGAAACTGTCGAAATGCTCTTTCTATCAATCAAGGATTCATTATTTAGGGCATGTTATCTCCGACGAAGGTATCGTCATGGATCCAGAAAGGGAAGAGGCTATTATGGAATGGCCTGCATCGACAAATGTACCATAAATATGTATCTTCATCGGATTAGTTGGATATTATCGACGGTTCATTGAAGGTTTTTCAAAGATAGAAAATCTGATCATGGAATTTCAGAACAAAAAAAAAAAAAAAGTTTGTATGGACCGAGAAATGCGCGGAAGCATTTAGAAGGCTCAAGGAGTTGTTGATGACATCACAAATACTAAGGGTCCCTGACATGAATGAGGACTTCTTGTATGCAGAGACACATCCAAGGAAAGCTTAGGTGGAGTCTTGATGCAATACGGTCGAGTGATCGCTTACATCTCTAGGAGCCTAAGAAAGCATGAGTAGAAATATGCAATGCATGATGTGGATATATTAGCCTTGGTGTATGCCCTGGGAGTGTTGAGTCACTACCTGTTCAATGAAGATTTCAACTAGAAACAAACCAATGTGGGTTGCAACACTTTTTATGCAAGGTGACTTGAATGCGCGACAAGGGAGTTGGTCGGAACTAAGTAGCGAGTACGATTTTGAGATTTCCTACATTAAAGGGGATAGTGAACAGAGTGGCATATGCATTGAGTTGGAGACCATGCATATTTTCGATGATACCACTTCAAACAAATATTTGAAAAACGATTATAACCTTATAGTGCAACCATGACTGGTATAAAGAGGTTAAGGAAAATATCGACCAAGGCACCATGTTGGTACCAAAGTTGAGGGATTTACATTGGACAACCACGTTTTAATGAGGTATAATAACCGGATTTACGTACCACCTAATGATGATTGAGAATATCAATCTTAAATGAAGCTCATAGAGCATTGTATATGGCTCATCCAAGAGTTACGAAGATGGGGGAAGACCTTAACCCCTTGTTCTTATGGAAAGGAATGAAGGAAGACATAGTTACCTATGTGGTGAGGTGTCTAGAATGTCAGCAAGTAAAGTGATGGTGCCCACACGGGGCACCTACCTCAGCAGGTCCCGCGCCTGACCTCTCGGTCTTGTTATCACTCTGTAAATTTCCTAGAGGTTGAAAAGAGGAAATATACAAAGGTAACCTTAACCAACCGCTTTTGAAGCTGGGATCTAGCCCTTCCAGCTTCAGAGAGGGATCTCTCTATATAATTTAGCTTTATTTTGAATTAAGATATTAGGCTAGCTATAGAAAATGTCGGTTTTGTTATAAACGATTTTTGAAATTGGTTGAGACAAATTACACATCCATTGGGATATGGGGTTTGTACTTAATAAAGTCTGAGATGCAACCAGAAACGCTAAAGAAATCTTTCACAAGGCGAGATAACACCCTCACTAGATCTTTAATAATTAAAGTGATGGACAGAAGAAAAGACAAGGAAAATAACTCCAATTAACAAGCACTTAAGAATCTCTTAATTGAAACTATTTAGAAGATGAACATCAAAATCTTCAGAATCGGAAACAGGGTATCAGAGATAAATCCTGCAACATAACGCTATTCGTAAAGATTAGTTATTGAAAAACAAGATGATTACAAAGCAAGGAAACATTTGACTAAGAAAACCACATCACCAGTGAAAAATGCGCAAGAATCCTGTAAAATGTCTCTTCTTTATTAATGGTGGATCTCTTCAAAAATGTTACAGCTTGATAGCAATCGAGTGTGCAAATCAACAACCCCCAATACATTGAAAAAATAAGTATTTATAAGTCAAAATACAAAGGTTCCTGTCATAACTGATCAGGACGTGTCCATACTATTATTAGCATAACTAAATCAACTAATCAAAAACTGTTTGGTGATTCATCATAACTATTTGTTGAACTTCTGGGTAGGCCGTTGGTGAGGTGCCTCCGCAACCTCTGCTGACAGGACAGCTGACTGGAAATGACAGCTCATCTACTAATCTAGTAGATCGCACAGCTCTTCCCATCGGATATGAGTTGGCACTGTCACTTTGAGCAACCTCCGGTACACTTCGTCCATGTCTGTGTA
>JASDQU011400580.1:9970-19971 GCA_032191745.1 Picea mariana | reverse complement strand
TAGAAACATTAAATGGAAATACTAAATTAATAATACAAACATTTAAGCATTTATAACAACTTCAAAGCATCACAGACATATATTGATAAAACTAGAACAACTATATTTTTTACAATCATTGAGAAAAACAATCATTGACAAAACATTTACTTAAAACTAAAACAAGAAACAATATTACATGATATGTTGTTGCTATCCTCTTAGATATATGCTTAGAAAAATCCTCAAGGGATCATTAATCAAACCCTTGGGGCAGATCTTATTATGATACATGGAACAAATTGCCAAGAAGAACTTTTAGGGTAAAATATCAATAGACTAACCAACAACATACACAGGTGGCACCGGCAATAGAAGAGAATAGAAACATACACAAGGTGGCATTAGCAAGGAGATAAAGAGGGTGACACCAACAAAAAAATGAGGAGGGTGACACCAGCAAGTAGAACCAAAATCTCCAAACAATAACCAAGAAGAGATGTCCAGCAAGATGGAAAAGACCAAGAAGAACTATCCTAGAGGGGTCATAGCCACATAATTAAATAATTAAATGNTTTAAAAAAATAATAGTTTATAGCATAAAATATTTATTGTTAAATCATAAAAATCAACAAGAAACAAAACAAGTCAAGAAAAGGGATCCAAAGTCAAAGCAACTAACTTTCTTTAGGAAAAATAAAAGAACAAAACCAAAAAACCACACAACAATTAAGGGAGGCATAACTCAATCAAGGTTGGTTTCAACACAAAGTCAACAATTAAATTCTTCCAAAGTCAAAGCGGCTAACTTTCTTTAGGTAAAGCACAAAACCAAAAACCCACACAACAATTAATGGGGGCGTAAGTCAAGGAAGGGTAATTTCAAGACAAAGTCAACAATTAAGTTCTTCTTTAATGGGAAAATGTCCACATGACTCTTATGATATTTACTTATAAGATTTTATCATCCCAACATAAAAGGAAGATCAATAATGTGATCATGGTCTTTTTAACTACTCCTAGGTTTCATGGACCATCCCGAGAGAGAAAAAAATCACACATTATATCAACTTGGTACTTAACAAAAAACAAAATAAACCAAAAAACCAAAGGAAGATCAATACTGTGATCATGCTCTTCTTAACTACTCCTACATCTCATGAACCATCGCAGGAAAGAAAAAAATCGCACATTATCTCAACTTGGTACTTAACCAAAAACCAAAAAACCAAAAACCCACACTAATGAGAGTTTTCATATTTGAATTTATGTGATGTGAGAAGTAAGTTACATTCAAATTTACAAATAAAGAATGAATTTTAAGAAAAAGTAAAGTACGAAATTCAAACTTAAATGCACAAATACAATCTAAAATATAAATTTTTTACATCAAAAAGTCCATTATTATTCATAACTAACCTTCGGATTTCCAAACTGAATGTATAAGTATTCAATTGAACAGGGACTGTATGTACATGGATAGCATTGTATTTGAAATCAACCTTAAGAAGAGGTTGACAGGGTCGAATACGGCCCTGTCCATGTATAGGGAGAGGCCCAAATTCATGCCCATACCTGTACATGGACAGGGTCATTTTGTTGGTAGTATAAACCATCTAAGCAACACCCTCAAACTGGAAAAGCACGGTCCAAACGAGGGGAAAAGGACAAGGGTAGGCCCGAATTCAGGCTTGTCTCTATACATGGACAGGGCCATATTTGGCCTTGTCCATGTACAAGGATAGGCCTGAATTCAGGTTAGTCCCTGTACATGGCCAAGGCCATATTTGGCCATGTCCATGTACAAGAACAAGCTCAAATTTGACTCTATCCCTGTACATGGATAGGGCCAAATATGGCCCAATCCATGTACAGGGAAATGCTCAAATTCTATCCCATCCCTGTACATGGACAGGGCTGAATTTAGGCCAATCCCTGTATGTGGATAGGGTCGAATTCGGGCCAGTTGCTATACATGGATAGGGCCATATTTGGCCCAATCCGTGTACAAGGATAGGCCTGAATTCGTGTGTGTCCCTGTACATGGACACAATCATATTCGGTCATGTCCATGTATAGGGACAAGCCTGAATTCACGCTTGTCTCTGTACATGGACAGGGCCGAATACAGCCCTGTCAACAATCTATACATAAATTTAAAATCTAAATTGTAACTAACAATTTGAAAATCTGAAATCTAAATTTTAACTAAAAAATTAGTTAACTAACAATTTCAAATAGAATTTGCATAGAGGATAAGCATTATTGTTTCGTATAAAGGGTGGTATAAGAGTTATGTATACTAATATTTAAAATAAGCATATGATAGAACTGTTTCCATATGTTGTGATTCTCTGTACACTATAACTATAGTAAGCATGTTCATTAAGCTAATGACTTGTGTGATACTACTCTTTTTAACACTTAGCACGGGCCCTGTCCATGTATAGGGACAGCATGGACATGGCCTAATACGACTCCGTCAACAATCTATACATAAATTCAAAATCTAAATTGTAACTAACAATTTGAAAATCTAAAATCTAAATTTTAACTAACAATTTAGTTAGCTAACAATTTTAACTAACACTTTCAAATTAAATTTGCATAGAGGATAAGCATTACTGTTTCGTATAAAGGGTGGTATAATATTTATGCATACTAATATTTAAAATAAACATAGGATAAAAATGTTCTCATATGTTGTGATTTTCTATACACTATAACTATAGTAAGCATGTTCATTAAGTCAATGACTTTTGTGATACTACTATGTTCAACACTCAACACTGGCCCTGTCCATGTACAGGGACATGCTCGAATTCAGGCATATCCCTTTACATGGAAAGGGCCAAATACGGCCCTGTCAACAATTTATACATAAATTTAAAATCTAAATTGTAACTAACAATTTGAAAATCTAAAATCTAAAATTTAACTAACAATTTAGTTAACTAACAATTTCAAATTAAATTTACATAGAGGATAAGCATTATTGTTTCGTATAAAGGGTGTTATAAGAGTTATGTATACTAATATTTAAAATAAGCATAGGATAGAATTGTCCCCATATGTTGTGATTCTCTGTACACTATAACTATAGTAAGCATGTTCATTAAAAAAATAACTTGTGTGATACTACTATGTTCAACACTCAGCACGGGCCCTGTCCCTGTACATGGACAGGGCCGAATACGGCCCTGTCAACAATCTATACATAAATTTAAAATCTAAATTGTAACTAACAATTTGAAAATATGAAATCTAAATTTTAACTAACAATTTCAAATTAAATTTACATACAGGATAAGCATTACTTTTTTGTATAAAGGGTGGTATAAGAGTTATGTATACTAATATTTAAAATAAGCATTGGATAGAACTATTCCCATATGTTGTGATTCTCTGTACATTATAGGTATATTAATCATGTTCATTAAGCTAATGACTTGTGTGATACTACTATGTTCAACTCTAAGAATGGGCCCTATCCATGTACATGGGCAGGGCCATAGTGGTGTAAATAAGTGATACATAGTGTGTGTGGATTAGTAAGTTTGTTCCCGACGAACTGGTGTAGTTAGTACAGAAAGATAATATTTTTCTTAGTGAGTGAGATTGTCTGTTGAATGTAGGAGGCACACTGGAATGAAAAAGATGTGAAAAATAGGGGGTTTCCATTAATCTCAAACCTTAGTAGGTGACTTGTGAAGGTAAAAAGGAAAGTGTTGAAAACTAGAATGAGGGGTTGTATCAAGGTGTAAGGGTAGGAAAGTCTGTGTTGTTCTTGTTGATGATTGGCTAGTATATCTAAATATAATGGTTAGATGTGTTTCATAGAGATAAATACGCAAGGTGGTGTCTAGAAAAAGGTAAGTAAGGTAGGTTAGGACACTGAAATCTAAGTTTACTGAAGATGTGGGCCTGTTCCTATACATCGGGAGGGCCATATTTGGCCCTGTCCATGTCCATTGACAGGTTCGAATACGACCTTGTCAGCAATCTATACATACATTTAAAAACTAAATTGCAACTAACAATTTTAAAATTTAAAATCTAAATTTTAACTAACAATTTTAAAATTTAAAATCTAAATTTTAACTAACAATTTAGTTAACTAACAAATTAAAATTAAACTTACTACTCTAATTGTACCTGGACCGAACTCTCGTAGCACCAATGTCCGCCCGACCGCCCGTTCGTGGAAACAACGTGCAATACTATCGTGAACACCAAACACAGAGCACTATCAACTAACAAACAAACAGAGTGTTATCACGAACACCAAACACAGAGCACTATCGTGAATAAACAAATAGATCGCTATGACGAACACCAAACACAGAGCGTTATCAACTAACAAAAATAGTGCTATCAACAAACAAACAGAGCGTTATCATGAACACCAAATACAAAGCGTTATCACGAACACCAAATATAGAGCATTATCACAGAGCATTATCAACTAACAAACAAATTGGGAAAATTGTGACAGGCGCATTGTGCGGGTAATATATAAATATTTTTCAGTCGAAAGGTTCTTTCGGTTGAAATATTTTGTCGGTCAAAATATCTTTCGGCCGAAAAATGTTACCGGATGAAAAAAATCCTTCTAGCTAAAATTGTACACAAAAATTGACGGCGTCATCACGATACCATTCGATTTGATGTTCAAAGGTTCGGTCGAAACATATTTTAGCCGAAAAAATTGGTCGTTCGACCAAAATAAGTATTAGTTTGGCCGAAAAAAGGTCTCTATGAATTTTGGAGACCCGATTCTCACAAAAGTGTTACCCACCTTCACGATTTTACCCCTTATTCATCTAAAAGAGGCAACTTTGTTTGTATATGTACGGTAGGACCTAGTTTTTTTTTCAAACAAGAAACATGATAGGGTCCAAATATTTTTTGAATTTGATAGGCTCCATAAAACTTAGGAGCCAATTTTTGTTTCTTGTAATTTTTAAGAGAACTCTTCTTGCAAGGATACAGTCGAACAAATACCCAATCGCTCATCGTAAATTCTTTGTTGGTTCTTCTTCTATCATCTTGTTATTTCATTTGGTTCCTTGTTTTCTCGAGGTGAGATATTAGAGTGTGTAGAACTTCATCTGACATGGATATATAGTCCTTCATGGTAGGAACCTTATAATTTTCAACATACTTCTTAATAGAGGGAGGCGGATAACCATAAAATGCTTCAAAAGAGGACATTTTTTTTGAGGTATGATATGTACTATTATACCACCATTCTGCGATATGTAGCCAATTGATCCATTATGTCTGACAATCATTCACAAAATTCCTTAGATACCCTTTGAGTCCTTTACTAAGCACTTCATTCTGGCCATATGTTTGGGGATGGTATGAAGTACTCATGGTTAAGGATGTCCCCACCTGACATTATAGTTCCTTCCAAAAATTGGTAGTAAACATGGGATCCCTATTGCTTACAATGACTTTGGGAAATCCATGAAGTTTAAAAATATTTTTAACATAGCTATCAGTGACTTGGATAATCTTGGTCTTTGAAGAGATCTCGACAAAGTGGGAATATTTGGTTAATCAGTCGATGATGACAAATATATCATATTTTTCTTCATAGGTAGGAAGACCAGTAATAAAGTCCATATATATTTCAGACCATTTTTGGTTTGGGATATGAAGGGGCTGTAGAAGACCTGGAGGAGAAATAGTTTCAAACTTTTGTCATTGACACATGTCACGTTAGGCCACATATTTTTGAATGTTGGATTGCATACCTTTCCAGAATTAGGAATGGTGTATATTGTAGTAAGTTTTGAAAAACCCCACATGGCATGTTGATGAAGAATCATGATTTTCTGTCAAAACTTGGAGTTTGAACTTGCAAGAGTTGGGAAAAAATATCTGTTGTTTGTACCACAATGTGTCATTCTCCCAAGTGAATTTAGGGTTTGCAGTTGGGTTTCTTTCAACTTCTTCTATTAGCCTTCTTATTTCTGGATTTTTGATATACTCATTTTTTAATTTCTTACATTAATTTTTTCTTCATCATCAAAAATATGGTAATACCTGAAGTATTTCTTGATTTTATTTACCCATCTTGTTGCTTCTCTTACATCTGATCCATCAAATTATGGAACAATAATCTTCGCCTTGGGCATGCCATTATAGAATGTCCCCATGTTATGAGAGTAATGTGATTGATGAGGCCCCCACTGTGAAGTTGAGTTACATGGGCTTCTAATCCCATTTGTGATTGATTCAAGCTCTAATCTCATGTCATGGTAGTTTTTGTTGCATCTCACTATTTCTTTGTTTAGTTTACCGATTTTGACATCGAACGAATTACTTACTTGATTTATAAGGCATGCAGAAAACTATTTAGAGTTTTTTCTTAACTCCATCACGGGGGAAGTGTTGTCCTCTATCTTTTTCTTGGGTTCTCCCAACTTTCTCCTCATGTTGCTCATGTTGAGGTTTCATTTTAATATATGTTTAATATTTTAATATTAATATATATTTTAATATTAATATTTAATATGGTAATGGAGAATTAGGGTTTGGACGAGGACGAAGTTTAAAATCATGGAGATGGTTAAATTGGGGGTGAGGAGGGTGGAGGTCGAATGGAAGCAAAGAGGAGGGGGGAGAATGGAAGTGAAGAGGATGAGAGTGGGAGATCGTGATGTTGGTTGTGTGGGGTGAATGGGAAAGAAGATAAGTGGGGAAAATGGCAGCGAATAAGGACGTCAGGAGAATGGTGATAGAAGAGGGTGGAGGTCGAACAACAACGAAGAGGAGGGGGGAGAATGGAATTGAAGAGGAGAAGAGTGGGAGGTCATGATGCTGGTTGCATGGGGTGAATGGCAGCGAAGAGGAGTGGGGTGAATGGAAGCGAATAAGGAGGTCATGATGTTGGTTTCATAATACAAATGAGAGTAAGAGGAGTGGGAAAGGATCTGCAGGGAGAGGAGGGAAAAAATGTTGGATTTAGATGGTGGATAGTGCCAAGGGGAATGAGGGGGATGAAGTAGTGAATTCCAAGAATGGAGGAATGCAAAAAGAAAAAGGAAATGACAGTGAAGAGGGAGAGTGCCGAGAAATGGTGGATGCGTGGGAGTGGGAGAGGGGCATGTGAAATGGTGGATGCGTGGGAGAGGGAATGAGTGGAAGAATGAGTGCATGGGAGTGGAGGATGTGAAGAAAAATAAGCGCTCTGATACCAACTAGAATATGAAATCCAAATACAACAATAAATGTATTTTATAACATATAATATTCTTTTCTCAATGGTTTATTTGGTATACAAAATGAGTTATATATACATGTAATTAAGTAAAGTGACGTCTCTTTATGCAAAAGAGCATGACTTTACATTACATATATATATATATATATATTACAAAATCATACTTCAATATTTATTATTTTTAATATATGTCTTTTTAAATTATTTAACTAAATTATTTATTTTGTATTTGGTGATTAGGTACAACACTAGTGTGTTGCTTACATAAAGGAAGAAATTGCATAGCCATTGAAAGTGATCCACTATAGTGTGGTTTTATTCAACAAATAATTTATGTTATTCCAGCTCTTCTAGATGAAATGCAATAAGATGGTTTGAGGAAAGGATATTTAATGAATCAAATGTTGCAAAAATGTCAAAGGAACCTCAAATACCATTAGGAGGATTGATTGAAAAGGATCACTTTGGAGAAGTTGTGGATATCAAAGACCGTGGAAAAGAAAAATGACACCATGGAAGCACAAAATGATATCCAAGAAGATGATAGTATGTTTGTTGAGAATGTTGAATTTGGGATATATGTTATTGTTGATTAGTTTTAATATGTCCTTGAAAATGATGCTCAATTTTGCAAATTTTTAATGAGCTATAATTGTAATGTTTTGACTTTCATATTTTAAAATAAGAATGAATATGTATCTATTGTTGTTTTATGATGAATATTTATTATTATTTTATTTTTACTTTTATTTGTATGTGAATCACTATACTAGGAAAAATGACATGAAATATAACATGTATGTGAATAAATTTACTTTTATTTGTATGTGAATCACACTCGAATAGGGCATCAACAACAAAGGTGGGGTGGTATTGCCACCCCACAAATATAACATATATGTATATGAAACAAATCAATCAAAATGCATGTGAGGAAACAAACTAACATGAAAATGCAGATGGTATAATACATGGAAAATGCCTACCTAATTATACTTACCTGTATATTCATGTCCCACCACCTTGGTGGGGTTTGAGGAGGCATCTGTTAATGGGTAATGGGCACCTTCTTCCTTCCAAAGTGGACAAATAGTATGAGTTATCAACTGATTCCATTCCGACTTTGAAAGGTTTGAACCATGATTGCGTACTTCCTTTCACATTAGTTGGCTCTCCTTTTTGAGTATCCCACATCCATACCAACTCTCCCTCCTTGTATTTTCGGATCTTGTGTTTGGTTGTTCCTTGAAGAACCCTGGTGTACTGTACTAAGGGAGGTGGGTGGGCTTCTGGTGTAAAAAATTCTTGTTGGGATGGATGAATTTGCACGTCCTCTTCATCCTTTTTCCTTTTTAGTATCTTCACCGTCCCAGCCTCTTTGTTCTGAAACTCATCTAGGAGTTGTTGGTATTCTTCTTTCTTAGGCGACTCAATCTGGTCAAAATATTCCTCTGTTGCAAATGGCATGTCTTCTGAAGAATATTCTTGAAGAGTTTGTATCACATCTTTTGCGCTTCATTTACGGAAGGAACGACATCTTGTACGTGGTTTCCAGTTATCGACACATTGAGTAAACGTCCGGTTGTTCCATCTTTCAAAGGTAACCGCAAAAAGGTGAGATCCATTTCAAGGGACCCGCCTATCATTGCACCAAACTTCCTAGACATCATCATACCCCACACGTCCGGGACATCAACCACTATAATATCTATGTGGACTGTCTTCTCAGGGAATTCTTTCAATTGCACTTCGACATTTTCAACTACACTATGTGTGGGTATTGCTTTGGATTCAAATCCACACACATTTCTGTAAGTCCTAGTGACCTTCAGGCCCATTTGTTGCATGACTTTAAGAGACATCATATTTGCACCAGCACCTGTATCCAGCATGCAATTGTTAAGGTATTTGTTGTTCATCATAAGAGTCATGAAGAAAGGTGGATTTTCACCATACTGGATCCTGAAGTGATCAGCTTGCAACATAATTGGGGGATCCATAGGCTCAGTTGTTCCCGAAAAGAAGGTATTAAAGCGTTCTTTAATAGAGGGGATCTTAATTGCTTCTTTCAAGGGAACGTTTACATGCATCTTTGACAAGGATCCTTCAAAGTCAAAATCAAGGGCAACCTTATCAGTTTTAGATGTCTTGGGAGGAAGAACCTCAGGAGATTTTGACTGATCAGTGGTAGCTTGTTTTGGATTCTTTCTCCGGTATACTTAGACTTCTTGCTTTTTTAGCTTTTCTCGTGATTCCTGGTCCAAGTTGTTAATTATTTCCAGTCTTGTTGCTCTAGCTGCTTCCTTCAGGGCCTGCTGATGTTCTATATCAGTGATATTTATCTGAGGAAAATTCATAAAGCAGTCCATATTGTTGACTTGTTGTTGGATGGCGTTATAAGGACACTCATTCTCCCAATGTGCTTCACTGCATTCCAGGCACCAAGGATTTTCATCAATGACATTTGTAGGGGCCAGAGTGTTCGGGACTTCATTTTCATTCTTAGGCTTGTAGGTTTGGTTCCCTTTCTGGAATTTCCCTTTCTGGGACTTTTCAAGTCTAACGATTTGGTTCATAATTTCTTCTTGATTCTTCATGATGCTGTCCACAGATGCTTGTAGCTTACTGATACTGGTGCAGAGATCTGAAGTAGGCTCAGCATTGTGTACCACTTTCTGTTTGGTGTCTATTCTTCCCCTAGGGTTAGCAAAGGGCTCAATCTTGGATGAAAGGAGATTTCCTTCTATCTTGGTAGTGAGCTCTTGGGCTTCTTGAATGGATTGAGGGT
>JASDQU011400579.1:34053-44538 GCA_032191745.1 Picea mariana | reverse complement strand
CCGAAAATATTTGTGTCTAATATTTTCTGAGTTTTGCATATTGCTGATATTTTATTTCTGCGTTGAAAATGATGTTCATAATCCTCATGTTTCAGTTCTGAAATTTATTTTCAGTTCTGAAATTTATTTTCTGTTAAGTTTTTAGATGCTGAAACACCAGGCTGTAGCATATGATGAAACACTAGGTTGTAGCATATGCTGAAACACAGTGCTGAGTATATGCTGAAACACCAGACTGAGTATATGCTGAAACACCAGGCTATGTATATGCTGAAACACCAGGCTGTAGCATATGCTGAAACATAGTGCTGAGTATATGCTGAAACACCAGGCTGAGTATATGCTGAAACACCAGGCTGAGTATATGCTGAAACACCAGGTTGTAACATATGCTGAAACTGAGTTTGGCATTTAAATTTGACTGAAAAATCAGCGAGACTGAAACTGGGTTGGGATTTTGAAAAATTAACAGAGCTTACATAGTATTCAACAACTTTGTGAGTACCTACATATGATACTCTTCTCTTTGAACTCAAAAAAGTGTTCTTCTTTGCATGCCTTCACCTGTTCAATTCCCACCTGGAAGATCTATACAAAGTTCTCAGTGACTCTGTCTCTCTGTGCTTCCCCCACATAGTTTACCCTCCAAGGTATTCAACAAACTTGAGGTTTCCCTTGAGTTTTCATCACTCTGGTGCACCCTCCTGGCACATTGTTTTCTAACTCAATAGAGTTCATATGCACACTCCTTGCACTGGCTACATAACCTCCAACCTTCTGTTGTTCACTCCTTGCATATCCTAAATAACCCCAAAAAATATAACAACTTAAACGAAGACGGAGAATTCTATCTTCCTATTGCAGGTGAAACCTATCACATACATCTACAACATACATAAACATGCACAAATAACATTCATCATATACACATAAACATACATAAATTCATATGCAGGAAAATTTCTTTCTTTTAAGATGAATATATGTCTACAATTATGTATAGAGACTGGACTATCATAGAGTCTCAGTTCTTCCACTTACTCCTATCTCCTACTAATCTGCCACTACCATCGTATCCAGTAACCTAATCTCCAAAAGCCTCATTTGGGCATACAATGAATCTACATATACAAGAAGGTTCCTAGGGTTCCCTATGACTAACTATCTTCTCGAAAGAAGCTAACTACCCCTTAAGCACCGTTACATTAAAGTCTAGGAGTGAAACTTCAATATCACTAGCAATAATTCAATCCCAAGCATTTTGATCTTCTTCAGTTTTCAATCAGTTCAAGAAATATTTGCAGGAAACACCAATGTTTCATATTCCAAAATGATTCAAAGGCATGCTAAGGATCTGAGTTGTCTCTCCACATGTGCTTGCTTACGATGCTCCTGCATCATACTCCATTCTTGCGAAAATCATGAGCTTCTGCTCATGGATCCCTCTACTATGTTGTTGACATCCTCCAAGATCCCAAACTTGAAATTCGAGTTGTCCACTTGAACCTCTTCCTTGATGCCTTTGCTTCCCTATTGCTCCTGCAAGTCCTCTTCTGTTCCATCCTCCTCTACTGACTACTTCTTGTGATGCTTCCAGCATCAATCTCTTAATATCCTCTATTTCTTTGTCCAACTGGTCCACTGGCTGGCTCTTCTCCTTCATCTCATTATGCTACATCTCTTTTCCATCAATTTCCAACTTGACTTGCTGGATTAGTTGACTTTGCATATTTACCCTTCTCTCTAGGGCCTCCAGTTCTTCACATAGATCAACAAAATCCATGCTATCTGCTACTCTCTCCTTTGTTGTAGGTTCACATTCTATAGTTATCTCTTTCTCAACTTCCTGGCTGAAATATTTGAGCCATTCCTCTGAATTCTCTTCTCCTCTTGCTACTGTTGTAGGTTCGAATTCTTCATGTTCATCTTTTTGGCTGAAATTTTTGAGTAATTCCACCCAACGTTCTTCTTTCTCCATCTCTTGGGCACATTGTAATGTGTGTTATTCCTCCTCCATGGCAGTCTCTATTGATTGATTCCTCCTCTCATGCATTCTACTCTATTGGATTTCATCCTTATTGATGGATATATCAATTTGATCCCCTACATCATCTTCATTTCATGTGGCACTAGTTGACCACTCTACTACAAACTCTAGTTCTGCAGTCTCACCATTGAGTTGCTGCTCAACTTCCTCCTTGGAAAAATTGGCTTCTGTCAGATCCTCTGTTGGCATATCTTCAACTTCCTCCAGCTTCTCCTCATGCTGGAATCTTGTCTCCCTTTGCATGACTGCATCCCGACAGTCCTTTTCTGGTTTTGGATTGTTCAACCAATCCTCCAACATCTTCATCACTTTCTTCCATTGAGTGAGCAATTCATCTGAATGCTCCTCTTTTTATGCTGGGGAAGAAATCAGTGTATCCTCCTTCTCCTCCTCTTTGAAAATATTTGTTGGTTGTATTTCCTCTGCTGCACCTGCATCACATACACAGTTAAAATTAAAATCATTTGGCCCCATGGCCTCTTTCTTGGATTCCTGTATCATTATTTCCTCATGTGCAACATTGTACTAGCCTATGTTGGGTTATTTGGTAGGAATATTTGAATGCCCCCAATGAACAAAACACTCCTCTGATCCTCCTCCTTCATAATTCCTTGCTGAGATGAACTCACATATGAGCTCATCTCCTCTCCCTTGCTCACCTGGAAATCTGCTATTTCATTCCTGCCCTCCTGATAATCTATGAGATCTCTACTGGATCCCTTCTCATTGCTCATATGGAAATCTAAGAATTTATCTCTTCCCTCCTGGAACTTCATGATATATCTAGATGATCTCATATACTCCTCGTCATTGAGGTTCCTTCCAATTTTTGGATCACAGATGTGAACCACTCTCTCCTCTATTGCACTGAGGTTTTCAGCATGCCTCAACCATTTCCTCACTAATTGTTTATTCCTTCTGGATAGGCCACTTCAGTTTCCTTTTCAAAGGCCATTCATATGTCCAGTTCACCTTTGCTTCATGTTTCATATTCAATGCTAGCCTCTCCATTCCTTCTCTGATCTCCCTGAGCTCTTTTTCTATCTCATTTTTGTTTTTTTGTTGGTGGTATCCTCTTTCTTGACCTCTCCTATGGCCTTTAGTAGCCAATTCCTTTATCTTCCCTCCTGGAAAGTCTGTGGATCCCTCTAGAATTGAGAGAATATCTAACTTCATCTAGTGTCTCACATGACTGTCCATATGTTGTTGTTTGTGTGCAACCATCAATTACAGAGCATCAATACCCTGTCTTCTCCCTCTTCTAAGATCCTGCTCTAATACCACTTGATGCATACCTCCCTTCTCTCCTCAGGGTTGCACGACCTCCCAGTCTAGGATAGTTCAAATCAAGGAGTCAGATCAACTCTTTGACCCTTTATTACACCCCAATCAATCTATACAAGTCCCCTTTCCTTCAAGTGCAGGTTCTATCAAACCTACGGGCTCTTTTCTGGACTCTTCGAAGAATTTAAATAATAGACACTAGCTCCTCTCACTAGGAACTTTCCTTCACATATGACCTCGGTCTATGACCTCAAATAAGCATGTGAATGCTGGGTGTCCAAGAGTGGTTTGATAAGACACCTCTTTTCTCCCTGCAATTCACTACCATTTTCCACGTATTCCTTTGGAAATACTGTGGTTTCAATTACAGTTTGCTCTAGGATTTTTAAAGTCCGATCACTTATTGTCCCCACAATTAAGAGCTACTATTAATCTTGTGACCTTGGTTGGTGTCTCTTGATCAATGTCTACAATTAACTTCATTCTTTGGGATTCGAGAGTTTCAAACTCCTATGTCTGCTTCTTCCCAAAATGGCTATCTTCCAAAGTGGAAGATATGCTGACACCTGTCCTCAGTAAATGAATGGCTCAGATGAAATCCATCTCTCTGGCCTTCGAAAGTTCTTGTTCAACACACTCCTTTTTCTCCGAGAGTGAATTTTCTCTGAAATGATAGATCTTCTACCACGTGTCCTCCTCAAATCAATGACTCTGGTCCACTTTGGGACTTCGACACTTTCACCCTTCACTTTCCTCCAGAGTATTCTGTACCTAGAGTTCTAGATCTGGCGCCATGTGTCCACCTCAAATTAATTACTCTCGTCCATTTCGGGACTTCGACCTTCGGGAGTTTCAACTCCTCTATGCTCACTTTTTCCCAAAGCGCTTTCACTCGAAGTCCATAGTCTATTGACACGTACCTCCCACGGATCAATGACCATCATTTCCTTCGGTTCTTCGGGCTTTGGGAGTTTCAAACTCTCCACACTTTCTTCCTCCTGAAGTTATTCCACCCGAAGTACACGATCTCTTGATGCATGTCTCCCACTTGATCTGACGATCACTGTCCACTTTGGCTCTTTAGGATTTGAGAGTTTTAGACTTCTGCACACTTGTTCCTCCTGGAGTGCTTTCACCTAAAGACAATGGATTTCCTCCATGCGTCCCTCTAGATCCGACGGTCCATATCTTCTCTACCTACATCGACTTCCTTTCAAAGTGTTACGCCTCCAAGATTCTATATCTCTCACCACGTGCTCCCCGCAATGGACGTTTTTCAAACTCCACACTTGAAATCCCTCGAATTTTGTCACACTCCACACTTGAAATCCTTTGAAGTGACTTTCCCCGAAGTTTCAGATATTCTGACGCATGTCTCATGGAAATCAACGACCTGGATCTATTTCATCTATTTAGCGATTTCTCTTTCTCCTTGACCACAATACCTCTGAAGTGCTCTTTCTCTGGAGTTATGGATCTTACACAACCTTTCAACCTTGACAATGGATGACCCCTCTTCACTTCGGGACTTTGGGACTTTGGCAAGTGCGCTCCCCTGTGCACACAAAGGGTTAAGGGTCATGCACTTTTCCTGGATCCAATGCTTGTTGGTCCTTCACGCCCAGATCCAATGAATGGGATCTGTCCTTCTCCTCACGCATTCCTCCTTCATCCTAGACCTTGATCTGACAGTCCATATCTCTTCCTACATTCGATCTGATAGTTTTTGTCGCTACTCCACCTCAACTTCTTTGTTCCCCCAGAATTGGGAAAATTTTATAACTGTTCACAAGTTGTGGCCTCTGAACCTTCTCCTGCGGAACCAGTTGCTAGGGTCTCGACTTCACTTTTCCTCCTGATCTTTGACAATAAAAATTGAACTCGACTCTAGCGCACACTTGTGCTCTACATGAAAACTTGCACTTCTCCTCCTGAGATTGTGAACTTGAAGTATTTTCACTTCTGCGTGCACTCCTTGCACTGTCTCTCTTGAGATTTTTCTTACTCAAGTTCTAAGGTTTCAGCCCCTTTAATCATCAAAAGGATTCTTGTGCTTTTTCGACAACTTTTTCTCAATGCACAATTGTAGATATTACAAAGTATTCAACAACTCTATGAGTACCTTCCTTTGATCCTCTTCTTTTTGAACTTGACAGAGAGTTCTCCTATGCACACTTGCACCTTCTCAATGCCCACCTGGTAGAGCTCTACAGAGTTCTCAGTGACTTTGTCTCTTTGTGCTTCCCCTGCACAGTTTACCCTCCAAGGTATTCAACAACCTTGAGGTTTCCCTTGAGTTTTCATCACTTTGGTGCACCCTCCTAGCACATTATTTTCTGACTCAACAGAGTTTAGATGTGCACTCCTTGCGCTAGCTACATAACCTCCAATGTTCTATTGTGCACTCCTTGCACAACCTAAAGAACCCAAAACAATATGACAACCTCAACGAAGACAAATAAGTCTATCTTCCTACTGCAGATGAAACATATCACATACATCTACAACATACATAAACACACACAACTAACATTCATCATATACACATAAACACACAGAAATTTCATGATGAATATCTATTTACAAATATGTATAGAGACTGGACTATCACAAAGTCTCATTTCTTCCCCCTACTCCTATCTCCTACTAATCTGAAGCTACCATCATATCCAATAACCTAATCTCCAACAACCTCATTTGGACATACAATGTATCTACATATACAAGAAGGTTCCTAGGGTTCCCTCCGACTACCTATCTTCTCGAAAGAAGCTAACTACTCCTTAATCATTGTTACATTAAATTATAGGAATGAAACTCTGAGATCACTCGTGATCATTCAATCCCAGGAGTTTTGATCTTCTTCAGTTTGCAATTAGTTCAAGAAAGATTTATAGGAAACAACAGTGTTTCATATTCTGAAATGATTCAAAGGCATGCTAAGGTGACAAGTTGTCGCTCTACGTGTGCTTGCTAATGATGCTCTTGCATCAATAAGTTAGTATGTGGAAAGACATGTAAAATAAATAAATATAGTTCTATTTATTTCAATTTAGTAGCAAAGAGAATACAATTCACACGAGGATAAGTTACTATTCAGGAAGATACGTAGTATCGCCATACAGTAAATTAGGTGCAAAGCAGTAGAACAAGTAGAACACATATACGAACAATAAATGGAATACTAAACAATGGAATATGAAATAAGAGTAGAAGCATGCACCTTTGTATCTCCTCTTTTACATCTGCGACAAAGAGTCTATCATCTTCTCCAATTATTCTATTTGTTTAAATGTAGAAATGCAGAAAAATACAATGGACATGAAGGTAAGTTGGTATGCAGGAAGACATGTAAAAAAATAAATAGAGTTCGATTTATTTCAATGTAGTGGAACAAATAATACAAAGGACATGAAGATATGTATTATGTAGGAATATATGGAATATCTACATACTATAAATTAGGTGAACACATATACAGACAATAAATGAAATACAAAACAATGGAATATGAAATAATGGTACAAACATGCACCTTTGTATCTCCTCTTCTACCTTTGCAGTAAAGACTCCTTCGTCTTTTCTAGTTATTCTATTTGTTTCAATGTGGGAACGCAAAAAATACAATGAACATGAATGGAAGCTAGTATGCAGGGGAGAACAAGTAATATGTACATACAGTAAATGAAAATCAAATGAATAGAATAAAAGATAGTTAGAAACATGAACCTTTGATTTTCTTGATTCATGGTTGTAATTATATAGAGTTTTTCCTGTCCAAAATATATTACAAGCCATAAAAATATTAAGAAATTGCATGGCCATAGATGAATGATTTTGGTTTTGTGTAGCAAAGTATCCAGATATGTTTTGAGACATGGAAATACAATTTTTCAATATCTTTGATGTACATCTCATATTTCAAGTACAAGACAAATTGTATCGTGGTCAAACCAGTATGTGTATAGGATAAAGAGGTTGTATTGTGATATGGGCATATTTCACCATATATGGTTAATAAGTGCGTTTTTGACATGTTTTATCTTAACAAAAAGACAACAGACATTGTAATTGCACATGTAGTTGTCTAATTATTTGTTATGCCACTATTTTGTATCCTGTCAACACTGAAGTATCATAGAATGATAATGGTTTCGTCCAAATGTAAATGGTGTGACACATTTGAGAACACATTCATTATGTTAGCAATGTTTCACACTAAGCAACATAGAAACTGAATATTGCAATTTGCAATCCACATAACACCACTCTTGCTAGCACTATCTCAGTATCCTTTTCTTGTACAATATCATTTTGCAAAGGCATGTAGGTATGGTTCAAAGTTAGGAGAAAAAAATGGAGCAAACTTTAAGAGCAAGATAGGCGGGCACGTGATAAGCGTTATATCTCGAATTCGTCACACACAATAAATGACAGAACCGCAAGTCCACTTGCGGGTGCAGGACTTGAACACTGCAAAGTGCAAAAAAAAATAGCTCCAACTGCTAGCACAGGACCTCAACCTTGCAAAGATGAAGGAAAAAAAAGAAAACAACAAGCAAAAAACCAACGAGGAAGCAAAAACAAACCCAACTGCATCCACAGGACCTCAAACTCGCAAACTTGAACAAAACAACAATAAGCAACAACTGACGAACCAACGAAACAGTGAACAAGAAACAACCATTGAACCAGTAAACAACATATGTATCTCCAGTGATTACCAAATTGAATCCCAAGCACAAAAGGAACCCGAAACATATGACGACCATGCAAGTAGAAATAATTAAACATTCTTACTTGAAAATTGCAAAAAGTAAAAAACAAAGAACGAATACAAATGAAATCATGGCATCAAAACTTACTCCGCAATGATGAATGGTAGAAGCGTAGGTCAAATTGTAAGTGAAGGACTTGGACCTTGCAAAGTAAAAAAATATCTCCAACTGCAGATGTAGGACCCCAACCTTACAAAGTTGAAGCAAACAAAAGTAAGAAACAAGAACCGACAGGTCGAACCACAGGTGCAGGTCCTCAACCTTGCAAAATTGAAGCAAACAACAACAATAATCAACCAATGAACCAATGAACAAGAAGCATCCACCGAACCAATAAACAATGTATGTATCTTAAACGATGACCAAATTGAATTCCAAGCATAAAAGAAGTATGAAACATACAATGGCTATGCAATTGGCAGTGGACAACAATATTGTCCAAATTCACTGCAACATTATATGGAAAAATTTGAGGAAAAATGTACTGTGAGAAGCCTATTTAGGTAAACATTTAAGGATGTCAGGTTGTTTAAGGGCCTCGTGGTATGCAAACATTTAAGCTGTTAGGCATGTTTGAAGACCTTGCACTATGTAAAAATTTAAGTTTTCAAGTCTATTCAAGTATCTCAAAAAGAGTTTCAATTCTCTAAACCTTCGGTATGTAAACATTTCAATACAAATAGAAATAATAAAAACATTAAAAAACAATGTCGATGCTCAGAACTTTCGCTATGTAAACATTTTAGTAAAAATGTAATAAAAATTAAAAAAGAGTGTCTAAGGTAAAAAATTTGGATAACTAAACATTTACAACATTGGGAACGACGAAGCTAGCAATAATACCTCCAATATATTCTCCAATGAGACGATGACATATAAGGTTTTTTTTATTATATAAAAAATATTGTTTTTACTTCTATAGTTCGAACAATACAGATGATGTGGAAATTTATAGTCAAAGAGCATATTAATATGAAGTCAACGAATTATCCATCGCTATTCAAGAACTAATAATTGAGAGTAATAATATTGTTTCCCTTTAAAGAGTTGGGAGGTCCCAATTCAAGCTCATTTCTAATAATAATAATAATGGAGTACTATTTTCCTTATTATGAGTTACATAACCTTTTTTTTCTCTCTTTTTATAAAATTCTACTTTTCTCTTTATAATAGCTTGCCTTAAGTCCTCTTGTGGTATAATGGTGTTCCTTGGCACTCTCAACACTGACAGGATGTCCTAAATTTCGAGACTTATAGGAAGTAAAATTTCTTAACACAATTGTGCAATCTGTGTATGATTGCACAATGTTTTTTAATCTTACTGGCACATATATGAACTCTATGTCTCTCCTATGTATTCATTACCACACTAACAATGGATTGCGTATATTTTTTTATATTTCTTCAAATTCATTGGGCCATTTGCATGGATCTACAACCATCAATTGATCTGATCTATTATATATATATATATATATATATATATATATCTAGTTGAATAAAACATGCCAAAACCTTTTATCCATTTTTGCAGCCTTCTCCACTCATTGATTCAAAAATGGATTCAGATGGTGTTCTAGAAGAATATGTGGATGTTTTGTTCCAATAATTTTCTTACGATCTGATTAGACTTTCACCCGCGGAAGACCCTGCACAGATGCTATACAACCTCAGGACACTCGAAATGATTTGGGTGCTGAAATGCGAGGCCGTTAACCCATATACTCGCCAACCCTTCCACATTAAGAATGTCACCCCCCAAACTGAGTTGAGACAGAAGATGCACCAATACATCACCAAAAACAAAATCTGAGGCCTTGAATTTATTCCCGATTATACCAAAGTATTAAAGGAGACTACTTAAATGATTTGGTTTTGTTGGGATTTGGTGACAACAAATTCCTCCATGGATGGATTTGGATCCTATTATTCTGCATTGGTTGCAACTAAATAGAACAAGTTAGAATATGGATAGGGATTACATTTAATAATCAATTTCTTGTGAATGTATATAAATACATGTAATCCCGTAGAGGCAAAGAGAGAGAGACGGAGTGAGAACTTGCTAGTCTGTTATAATCTCCATGATCTGAATAATAAGACAACCAACGCCTATGCTTGGTGGACGTAGCCCAACGTTTGAGTGAACCACATGAAATCCATGTGTCTATTAGCTGTGTGATTGTTAATTATCATATGTGAATTGTGTTTTCCATATTTACAATTATAACAAGTGGTATTAGAGCTGGTTGGTAGCGCAGACCCCCTAAACCCTCAGGTTGGAGTCTGCACAGGATCTTTCAACTTCATCCCTTTAGAGTCTGACTGACTCTCTTATTTCCCCTTGGGAAATTATTCACTCACTCTTTCTGAGTA
>JASDQU011400579.1:6468-33828 GCA_032191745.1 Picea mariana | reverse complement strand
ACAATTTTGGGAGTTGCAATGTCATGCAACTCTTCCTCTCGACTCCCGTGGTTCCAAAACCCGAATTACCGAAATCCTGAAAAGTCCACCCTCAACCCTACTACATTTCGTGACTTCGGGATTTCCTTAGCACTATGTCTCATCCCCTTGTCAACAAGATTCCCGATATGCCGAAATTCCGAAACATCGAAACACTAGTGTTCCTCTTCCAAGGAAACTCAACGGTTGTGGGTCTTCCCTTAATCCAACAGTTAGCGCAATTTCGTGTACCGGGAGTTCGTAAGGCTTATCCTCGAACTCTCTCTCTCCTATACCTTTTGGAACCTGAAATTCCGAAATGATGAAATGGTCTCCTTTATCGAGACTTCACAAATCTTATCACGATGTCTCCTGACTTTCCAACTTTCCCCTCGAACTATACTATTCTCCCAACGTGGACTCCTACCACCTGTCACTTTTTCCAATTTTCAGAACTTGAACCACCCTTCGATAACTTCCTTTATTTTCAGCCTTCTGGGTACAGGGAGTTAAAAAATCTCAAACCTAACCTTATGTCATCATGATCCCCAAATTCCCGAACCCCTATTTGCCGAAATGCTAGAACGCACTTTCGAACTTCTTCGCGTTTCGCGATTTTGAAGGTTCTGACGTAGAGTGTCCTGCCCCTTGTCAACGGGAATGTCGAAAACCCGAATCCTGAAATACCGACATATACTCTGGCGCGGCCTCTGATTTCAGACTTTCCTCCCTACTAAGTCTCAATCACCCGTCCTCAGGACTTCCGAAATTTTGAACTCCGAAGTTCCGAAATTCTGAACTCATGACTCTTTGATTTCACACATGGAACTTGATCAACTAAGGTTTTGTCTTGCACTTTGGAGTCCCGAACTCTGAATTCCTGAAATGATTTGATGACCTAAATAGATCACGATCGATGGTCCACATTGACCCTTCTTTTCGAAGATGGATTTGTGTGATGCTGAACTCCCCGACAACTTCTGCGGATCCTATGGTTGTCGCTATTTCAGGAGTTTTCTTCTGAGAATTCATACCGTTCAATCTCTCTTCAAAGAACCTTCTGCTCAAATCAAACCTGTAATCCTTCTCTGGGATTTAGCCTCTGCACAACTGCTGGTGCTTCCTACCTTTATTTTGAATGATTCAAAGGCCCTAACCCTCTTCAAATTCCTTTTGTAAACTCAAGTCTCCTAGAAGGCTTCTGCACGCACTCCTTGCGACACTTCTCCAAATATTTCTCAATATTTTAATCTCTTGACTCTGTGCAACTCTGCAACAACAGTCCTTCAATATCTCAACCTTAGTCTATAGGTTCTAATGTCTCGACTAGCCTGTGCACACCTTGCGTGACTTTTGTGCTTGTCTTGCACTTCAATTGAAATGAGAACAACGATATCCCTCCTGATATTTCAGAGGTAAACTCTGAATTCTGTCAAC
The DNA here is from genome assembly GCA_032191745.1 of Picea mariana. Lineage (NCBI taxonomy): Eukaryota > Viridiplantae > Streptophyta > Pinopsida > Pinales > Pinaceae > Picea > Picea mariana. The sequence goes on along the minus strand of JASDQU011400579.1, from coordinate 32,373 downwards.
GCACTCCTTGCGGATGCTTCACTACACTCCATGCAGGAACTCTTACTCAAGAAGAGAAACAATTGAAACTCATTCCCTTACTCTCTCAGACTTCAAATACTTAACATGAAATCATACATACATAGCATAAAAGCAAATGCACAACAGAAAGAGGAAAATAACCATAAGCATAACATTCAACATGTATACACAAAAAGTATTAGAACACCATGAGTCTGAATCAAAGATTCATACATTAATATCAAAAATTCTATACATGGATTCTTCTCTGCTACTCTCTGTTTCTCCTCTATGATAATGTGCTTACTTCTACAATCCCGATTGATTACAAAAGATACAAAGATGAGGGTGTCTATAGTCGTTTTCCCTCCATCTCCTAAAACTATCTAATCTAGAATTTTTAAATCTACCTACTTTCATTAACTATGCATAAATGCCTCTACATCCTACAGATGAGAGTGGATCACTCAAGATCTGTTTACAATATGGAAGTATGCCTTCTTAACTATTTCATTAATGTCTGGACATTCCAAACTTTCAAAAACATTTAAAACATTTCCAACATGTGCCAAAAATGTGATGGCGCTCATCCCTGCTATCTTTCGCCTCCATGATTGCTTGCTGCTGACGATGCTCCCGCATCATACTCCGTCACTTGAAAAGTTTTCATGGACTCCTCTTCATGAGATCTTGCATGGTCTACCCATGTTTCTAATTTCTGCTTCATTTTCCCAGCTGGCATATTCAACTGGATGTCCCTTCCATTTGACCAAGTATTCAAAATACTCTTTTCTCCTGGTCTTCTTGTTGACTCTCTTGTCAAGTATACTTTCCATCTGTGGCTTTTCATCTACAGGCATTTGTTTAGTCCACTGAACCTTGGTTTGTTCACTGTCTTATTCAGCTCTATAAGGGTACAGATTTGAGATGTTGAATATCGATGAAATTCTGATCCCATCGGGTAATTCAATCTCATATGCGTTTGCCCCAAATTTCTTTATGATTTTGCATGGTCCAATCTTCTTCATTTTCAGCTTGTTATATGTTCCCCTTGGGAACCTTTCCTTTCTTAGGTGTGTAAGAATCAGATCGCCAACTTCAAACTGAAGTTCTTGCTTGTTTTGATCTACTCTATGCTTGTGCTTTTGATTCGAATTTTGCAAACGCTCCTTCACTTGACTGTGAAGTTCTTTCATTGCTTCTGCAAAATCCTCCGCACTAGCACTTCTAGTTTCATTCTATTCTGAATCTTTCAATTTAGAAACTCCTCTTGGCTGCATTCCATAAACAATCTAAAATGGACTCCACCCTGTGCTTCTGTTGTGTGAATCATTGTAGGAAAATTCCACTTGTGGCAGAATGTGATCCCATTGACTGTGGTGTTCATTCACTAGGCTCCTTAGCAAATCTCCCAAGCTCCTGTTTACAACTTCTGTCTGTCCATCCGTCTGAGGATGATAAGCTGAGCTAAAAGACAAACTTGTCCCCAACTTCTTCCATAAAGTCCTCCAGAAATGTCCCACAAACTTGGTGTCTAGATTTGAAACTATACTTCTTGGTAAGCCATGAAGTCTGACAACTTCCTTGAAAAACAAGTTTGCAATATGAGTTGCGTCGCTGGTTTTCTGACATGGTATAAAATGTGTCATTTTTGAAAATCTATCTATGACCAAAAAGATTGAATCAAACCCTCTTTGCGTTCTTGGCAGTCCCAATATAAAATCCATGCTCACTACATCCCATGACCTCTCTGGTATGGGTAATGGCTGGTATAACCCTTTGTTTTGTCTTTTTCCTTTTGTGTGCTGACAAATTCTACATATGTCCACAAATATTTTGACATCTGTCCTCATCACATAATATTTCATCCTTATATCCTCCTATTTTAAATTCAACTAAACATTGTTTAGTGGCATTTACCTGATGTCCCTTTTGTAGCCACGAAACTATGTATGGGCTTGGATGTTCAATAGTCTCCAGCTCCAACTTTTCTACCATCTCTGTAGAAACGAGATTGTCTGTGCTACCACTGTCCACGATGACTTTGCATACCCCGTCTTTGGTCTTGCAAGCAGTCCGAAAAAGTTTGTTCCTTTAGGTTGGGTTCTCCGCCTCCTTCTCTGGCGTTAAGAGAACTTTTCTCATCATTAGTGATCTTCTGCCCTTAGCATCTTCTGCCTCAACATTCCATCCCTAAGATTCGGAAATGTGAGTTTCACCTTCTTCTTTCTTCTTATCTGGACATTCATAAGATTTGTGTCCATTTTTTCCACAGGTAAAGCATTTTATTTCTCCACCTCTGCCTCTTCCTCTTCCTTTGGTTCGAGGAAAAGTATTTCTATCAGCATACTGTCCTCTCTGTGACATTCCACCTCTCTCAGTTTGAGTTTGAGGTTTCTTCCACTCTTCTTTAGGTTTTTTATTTTTGTCTTGGGCAATTGTTTTGCCTCTGGCTTGAATTCTGCCTCGACCTCTCTGACCTTGCTTTCGACTCAGCTTCTCTTCAGCCTTCAGAGCCATCTGATAAGAATCCTCCACATTCCTAAGGGTCATCATGCTCTTCTCATCCTGAATGTCGTATCTCAGACCATTCATATACCTGGCATCTTTTTCATCATCACTTTCCTGATGACCTGCTCTGATGTTTATCCTATAGAACTCTTCAGTGTATTCTTTCACTGTCATCAGTTTCTGTCTCAAGTTCTGCATTTTGCGAAATAGAGTAATTTGATAATCCTTGGGTATGATTTTTTCCTTCATCTTCGCAACCATTCTATCCCAACTCTTGATTTTTTGCTTACCTTTGCAGCGTCTGTCAACCTGCAGTTCATCCCACCATAATGTTGCATGTCCCTTAAGTCTTGTGACAACATGTTTGACCTTCTTGTCTTCCTCAAAATCCTCATAGTCAAAATATTTATCCATAGCTGTAATCCATTCTAGAATCTCTTCAACATCCAGGTTTCCTTCATATACTGGAATGTCCATTTTTGCTCTAGCACCTATCCTTGCAACAACCCTGAATAAGCGTTCCTCTGCTACATCTTCGGCTACAACTTCTTCATTTCCGGCTTCATTTTCACTTTTAGATTTGTTGATATCCCTAGCATAAACTATACACCTCTGTGCCATTTCCATGGCATCAAGCCTGACACATAATTCATGCATCTCTCTTTCCCTTGTCGGATTAGGTAATTGTCTGTCTCTTCTTCTTGGAATTTCTCTTTCCTATGGTGGGTTAGGTATTTTCCTGTCTCTTCTTCTCAGCGGCATGGCTGTAAAATTCCCCTTTTCCCTGCTATAGAAAGCAAATAAATCTTTCTAAGATTTGATACCACAACTGGCATAGACCTCCTAAACCCTCAGGCTAGAGTCCGCACAGGATCTTTCAACTTCATCCCCTTAGAGTTTGACTGACTCTCTTATTTCCCCTCAGGAAATTATTCACTCACTCTTTCTAAGTATAATTCATAGGCCCTCCTGAGCTTATGCCCACGTGATCATTCACCGGCCATGAACTCCATGTTCATCACCTAACTGACATTGGGAATTTTCTCTTTTCTTTTCGGGATACCATCTTTCGCGATTTCGTGAATCCTGATGTTGGGTTCCTTACCCCTTCAACTTTCGAAACCCAGAATACCAAACTCACAACTCACCTTACCACTGATTTTGGCTTTTCGCTCTTCGCAATTTCAGGAGTTGCAATGTCGCGCAACTCTTCCTCTCGACTCCCGGGGTCCCGAAATCCTGAAAAGTCCACCCTTATCCCTACTACACTTCATGACTTCAGTATTTCCTTAGCACTATGTCTCATCCCCTTGTCAATAAGATTCCCAATATGACGAAATCCCGAAACATCGAAGCACTAGTGTTCTTCTTCCAAGGAAAATCAACAGCTGTGGGTCTTCCCTTGATCCAACGGTTAATGCGATTTCACGTACCGGGAGGTTGTAAGGCTTATCCTCGAACTCTCTGTCTCCTATACCTTCTGGAACCCAAAATTATGAAATGCCAAAATGGTCTCCTTTCTTGGCACTTCGCAAATCCTATCGCGAGGTCTCCTGAATTTCCAACTGTCCCCTCGAACGTACTATTCTCCTGACGTGGACTCTTGCCACACGTCACTTTTTCCGATTTTCGAAACTTGAACCACCCTTCGACAACTTCCTTTATTTTCGGGCTTCCGGGTACCGGGAGTTCAAAACTCTCAATCCTAACCTTATGTCATCATGATCCCCGAATTCCTGAACCCCAATTTGCCAAAATGTCGAAACACACTTTTGAACTTCTTCACATTTCACGATTTTGAAGGTTCTGACGTAGAGTTTTCTGCCCCTTGTCAAAGGGAATGTCGAAAACCCGAATCCTGAAATATCGACAAATACTCTGACGTGACCTCTGATTTTGGACTTTCCTCCCTACTGAGTCCCGATCACCCGTCCTCAGGACTTCCAAAATTTCGAACTCCGAAGTTCCAAAATTACGAACTCGTCACTCTTTGATTTCGCACATGAAACCTCCTTTCATATTTCGGGAACTTGATCAACTAAGGTTTTGGCTTGCAATTCGGAGTCCCGAACTCCAAATTCCCGAAATGATCTGACGACCTAAACATATCATGATCAACAGTCCACGTTGACCCTTATTTTCGAAGATGGATTTGTCCAACGCTTAACTCCCTGACAACTTCTGCAGATCCTACTGTCCTCGCTATTTCGAGAGTTTTCTTCTAAGAATTCAGACCGTTCAATCTCTCCTCAAAGAACCTTCTACTCAAATCAAACCTGCAATCCTTCTCTTAGATTTAGCCTCTACACAACTACTTGTGCTTCCTTCCTTTATTTCGAATGATTCAAAGGCCCTAACCCTCTTGAGCTTCCTTTCACAAAGTCAAGTCTCCTAGAAGGCTTCTGCACGCACTCCTTGTGGCACTTCTCCAAATATTTCTGAATATTTGAATCTCTTGACTTTGTGCAACTCTGCAACAATAATCCTTCAATCTCTCAACCTTAGTCTATAGGTTCTAAGGTATCGACCATCCTGCGCACACCTTGCATGGCTTCTGTGCTTGTCTTGCACTTCAGTTGAAATGAGAACAATGATATCCCTCCTAAGATTTCAGAGGTAAACTCTAAATTCTGTCAACGCACTCCTTGCAGACGCTTCACTGCACTCCTTGCAGGAACTCTTACTCAAGAAGAGAAACAATTGAAACTCATTCCCTTACTCTCTTAGACTTCAAATACTTAACATGAAATCATACATACATAGCATAAAAGCAAATGCACAACAGAAAGAGGAAAATAACCATAATCATAGCATTCAACATGTATACACAGAAAGTATTAGAACACCATGAGTCTAAATCAAAGCTTCATACACTAATATTAGAACTTCTGTACATGGATTCTTCTCTGCTACTCTTTGTTTCTCCTCTATGCTAATGTGCTTACTTCTACAATCCTGATTGATTACAAAAGATACAAAGATGAGGGTGTCTATAGTCATTTTCCCTCCAGCTCCTGAAACTGTCTAATCTAGAATTTTTAAATCTACCTACTTTCATTAACAATGCATAAATGCCTCTACATCCTACAGATGAGAGCAGATCACTCAAGATATGTTTACAATATGGAAGTATGCCTTCTTAACTATTTCATTAATGTCTACACATTCCAAACTTTCAAAAACATTTAAAACATTTCCAACATGTGCCAAAAATGTGATGGTGCTCATCCCTGCTGTCTTTCGCCTCCATGCTTGCTTGCTGTTGACGATGCTACTACATCAATTGGAGGAGAGTTAATTATCAAAGGAGCCGTAGGAGTGAATTCTGTGTGAGGTGCATCGATCTCCACATTGTCGCAGGTCCCTCTTCTCGAAGGGTGCAACGTCATATTAGTCATCCTTCACACGCAAAAAAAAACCTAGAATCGTTGCATGCCCTCTATGTAGTATAGTGCGACGACATGCAAATAAAAACCTGGAATTGCCTCAGTCCAGCTGTGTGGTATAGTGTGCCGACTCCTCACTCCAATGGTAGCTTGAGGTGTGGAGACTTCCTTTAAATTATTCGCATGGTAAATTTGTAAAAGCCATGATCTCCTTTAATGTATTCACATACTTTATGGTATGGCATAAAACAAAGTCATGATCTCCGAAAGATATGATTCATGACTCCTTTTTGAAAGTTATTCTTTATATTTATAGTATTATAAATATGCATAAAAGGGTGAGGAATTTTAAAAGGTGGTTTCTTAAATTTCTCTTTTTTTTTTTAATAAAAGGTGAGTTTGGTAAAAGGATTTTTTAATTAAACCTTTTATTAAACATTTTGGGTTAATACTATTATTCCTCCACATTTAGAAGGGTTTTATAAGTAGTGGACATTAGGAGATTTTGCGCTAATGGCTAAAATGCAGAGTTTGAAGTTTGAATTTGAAAAGTTCAGCGGTAAAAGAAACTTTGAGTTGTGGAAGATTAAGATGTGGGATTTACTGGTGCAATAAGGGTTGCAAAAAGCATTGGTAGACAAGTCAAAGAAAGCAACAACCATGATGGAATGGGAATGAGAAGATCTGGATGCAAAATCTCTTAGTACCATTCGTTTATGTCTGGTGGATGAGGCTCTATTTAATATCGTAGGAGAGGATACAACATCGGGCTTATGGGGCAAGTTGGAAAGTCTATATATGATGAAATCCTTGACGAGTAGAATTTACATGAAGAGACAGTTGTACAGTTTGTGGATGAAAGAAGGTACAAAATTTGTTGACCATTTAAATACCTTCAATACCCTTATAGTTCAATTGACTAGTATGGAAGTTAAATTTGAAGATGAAGATAAGACTATTACACTATTGTGTTCGTTGCATGAGTCTTGGGATAATCTAGTCACCTCTATTAGTTTTAGCTCAACAAATATTTTAGATTATGACTCTGTTGTGGGAGCTTTGTTGGTTGAGGAGATGAGGAGAAAATCTAGTAAATAAACCTCAATTTCAGAGGTGATGTTGGTTTAAGGTCGAACTAAAGAGTAGAATGAGAGGAGTTTTTCTCGATCTAAGTCAAGAAACAAAAATGGTAAAGAAAAATGCTGGTACTTTGGCAAAACAGGACATCTCAAGAAAGATTGTTGGAAGAGAAAGGAATCTAAGGAAAACTCTACGAAGGAAGCAAATTTGGCTGTAAAAAATTCAGGTATGACTGATCAAGTTTTATCCGTTTCTAGTAATTTTCAATATCAAGTAGAATGGAAGTTAGATTGAGGTGCCTTCGACCACATGTGCTCACATAGAAATTGGTTCATTTCTTACCAATCTGTTGATGAGGGTGTAGTGTTTATGGGAAATGGCATTCCCTGTAACACTGTTGGGGTTGGTAGTATTAGAATTAGGATGTTTGATGGTATTGTTATGGAATTAATAGATGTTAGATATGCAACTAAGCTTAAATCAAATTTTATTTCATTGGGAGTGTTGGATTCTTATGGATATAAGTATGCAGGTCAAGGTGGAGCACTCACAACGTCGAAAGGTAGTTTACTATTGATGAATGAAACAAAGGTTGATAACCTTTATAAGTTGGAAGGGAGTACTGAAATGGCATATGAAGTGACATATGTATATTCTTGTTTATGGTAGAAGCATCAAGGTCATAAGAGCAAGAAAAAATTGCAGGTACTGGTAAGAGGTAAATCATTTCCACACTTAAAATCTTTGTTTCTGAATTCCTGCTTGTTTTATATCTCTGCAAGTTATGATGGTGGTATAAAGGGATGTTGTGTGTGGGATCCTACTTCTCACAAGGTCATCATTGACAGAGATATAGTATGTATGGAACAACCAAAATGGTTGATTCAATATCGCAACGGTAAATTTGTTTGCATGCTAGAAAATTCATTGTATGGCCTATTGGTACCCACACAAATATACAAGAGGTTTGAATCCTTTATAGTGAGTCAAAATTTTTCATAGGGTAGGAATGACTATACAGTTTATAGTACATTCACAGTCTTGATGTTCTTTGCTAATGATATGCTCAATGCAAGTTGAAGCATGGATAAAATTAGTAAGAAAATGACTCAGGTGGATGGGACAATTCATACGAGGGATCAAGGAGAAGTAAAACAAATTATGGGCATGGAAGTACACAGAGATGGTAATGGTAAGCTCTGGTTGGAGTTTAGTATGAACATTGTAAAACCAGTTTTATCCCTCTTGCTTTCCATTATAAGTTTTCTTCAAGCATAGGTCGTTTCTATAAAGAAGAAAATGTTATGTCTCGTGTAAGTTCAGTAGGAGTTATTTTGTATGTGATGAAATCGTTAATATCATATGTTTCACATGCTAATAATGTTGTCAGATACGTGACAGATTCAGGTGTTGCAGTGAAATGGGTGCTTGAGCGTTTGAGAAGCACACATGTCACCTATAATGGTTACACTTAGATAGTCTGTGACAGTTGTAATGTATATTTTACAGGTGTTTTGGATAGAAGGAGATATATCACTAAATATGTTTCACAACATAGTTGTAGAAGACATGTTGGAGTTGGAGTGACCCCTCAGGAAATCCAAACTCGTGCAAGTCACACAGGCGAAATCATGAAACCGGTTTTATTAGAGAAGCTGCAGTGGTGCTTGGCTTCTCTTGGCTTGCAGAAAAGGTGATGAACAAAAGGAAGGAGCAAGGTATCAGGTTAATTGTTTTCAAGGTGGAGATTGTTGGGATTTGGTGGCAATGAATTCCTCCAAGATGGATTTGGATCCTATTATTGTGCGTTGGTTGCAACTAAATAGACCAAGTTAGAATATGGATAGGGATTGCATTTAATAATCATTTTCTTGTGAATGTATATAAATACATGTATGCCCGTAGAGGCAAAGAGAGAGAGAGAGAGAGAGAGACAGAGTGAGGCAACTTATGCCTATGCTTGGTGGATGTAGCCCAAATTTTGAGTGAACCACGTGAAATCAATGTTTATTAGCTGTGTGATTGTTAATAATCATATGTGAATTGTGTTTTTAGCATTTACAATTCTAAGAGGTTTCCCACTATGGTCGTTTTTCTGAGAAGAAGTAAAAGATGAAAGGTGACCGGAAGGTCCTGTGGATAAAGGTCAATTTGATCCGTCTTACAAATATTTATTCTAGGTGATTGATGCACATATGCTATGGGAATGGTTCTCTTCATGTGATGACACCAAGGAAGTGTGAACTTTCCGGGATAGTTGATATCATCGGATTGAGACACAATGATTTAGAGATGATACCTAGAAATTATGTAAAACCATTTGTATACATTCTCTCTAACTTTGCAGATTCCGATTATTTGAAAATTGAGAGCATGGTTTTAAATATTTATTGTCAGATGTTTTATTACGACATCGGTCATGTTGTTGACAACAAGGGGATGTTCCGACTTTGTGTCATATTCATCACGCTAAAATTGTTAGGACACGATAATAATCAGGATATAGCAGATGAAGACCTCGACAATGACACATCAATCCTCCAAGCTTCCTGGATGTGCAAGAGGGATGCTCTTTTATATTTTCAATATTACGTGGATGTTCTCATCCAGGCAGTAACACTTTCCATATCCCATTTCCGGGATCATGTAGCAGTAGCTCCCCGAGGGCTCCAATTGATTTCTACTGGTATAACACTTACGCGAGGGCTCCAATTGATCCAATGCATAGCTATGGTCGAAGATAATAACTATGACTAGGAGAAGGAGAGGCTCCAACGAATGGACATAGTGAAACATATTGTTGGAATGCTGGAACTAGTGGTTGCAGGTTTTGAATTCAGGCCATTTCACTAGCAACTATTGCATTGACACATATTTCATGATATAATTTGTTGTAAATTTGTTTTCTTTTCTAAAAAGATTAAGTAGAGACAGATGTAATTCCTAGTTACCAACTCATGTAACAATAAACTAACTAAATAACTAGTTAATGATGTAATTAGGTATTTTCCTTAACACTCCCCCTTAATTACATCCGGGAAAAACTATCACTATCACCAGTGTATGCAATAGACTTCACACTCCCCCTTAAACAAAACTTGGTCTTGACTCTAAGATTAATATCTCACATTTCCCCTGTTAATCGAAGATTCAAATTCTCTGATACAATCATCAAGTTAGCATATGAGTAGACACCCTTTTATCTACCAAATTGGACTTAATACCACATTCTTTTACCAAAGTGGACTTAATACCACATTCCTCTACCAAAGTGGACTTTATACCACATTCCTTCTGGTCAGTGCCTCAAGTTGCTTGAAACCAGGGATAGTTGTGATGTATCATGGTGAATGCTTCATGCTGCTCGAAACCAAGGATACATGCTACATGATCACATATTGACCTATGTAGGCCTGATTCAATCAAGGCTTACTGAACATGGGGAACAAAGCTTGCCTATAGCAAAGCTCAGAACTTCTTACAAATGGGACCAAAAAAACTTACTGAAGTGTCTACTTGGGTGTCGGGTACAACTGAACATGCACCCCTCAAATTACAACAATTCATTTCTTTTGTATTTGCTGATGAATGGAAAAACCAAAAATTTAGTTATATTTTGTTGCACGTCTCTGCCCATCTTTCTTCTTTGCTACTTTCATGCAGTTTTTACTGCTCAATAATGCAAAAACGTTGTCCATAGAATGGCTCAGCCTCAACGATTTTGTCTTGCGACTTCGTCTCCTTCGAAGCCTCAATCTTATGTCTTGCAAACAATTTTCTTCATGGTGAATCTTCTTCATCGGAACCTACTTCTTCGGTTCAATGATATTGACTCTCGCCTAACTGAAATGTGTTTCTTCGATTCACTGAAGTTGCTTCACTCTTTGCAAACTTCTTAATAAAAGTCAAAATAAATCTGAATTTTTCCTCTTGAATTTACTTTCATCTTGGATTTCCATATTCTCTTGTCATTTGTTAGAGTAGATAATTCTAACAAAACAACTACATTAGTATTGATTTAGCTAAGCTCAATACCTTTTTACATTTCAAATTCCAAGACATGTAAAAATTAAATTCTCATAAACCCTTCATTAACATATTCTCATTTTTTTAGGTGAAATATGAGTTGTTGTTGCTGGCCACATAACAACAAACTCGTTTTGTCTTGGCTCTCTCCACTTTCACCTCTCCACTTTCACCACTACGGTTCTCTCCACTTGCTCCACTATCAGGGTTAAATTGCCGCCAAAATACTAAATAAATCTTACTGCTGGATTTTTATACATTATGGTATTTAATAAATTCCCCCAATAAATTCGAATTCATTCTTGAAATTCATTGGAAAATAAAATAAAATTCATTTCTCTTCAAATAAAACCACTTTTAAAATAATACCTTTGCTTCTCCAGAATGGAGACTCAATCTTTTTTTTTTTTTTTCACAAATAAATATATTGTTTTGAAAAATATATTCTAAGTCAAAAAGAAAAAATAAAAACTAGCAGACCTTTCAACATATTGTAAACTTTTGTGTTCATCCTCCAATACGTGCTTCATCCAAAACCAAATTGACGCAGACTCTACACAAAACCCTCATCATTTTTAAGCATAAGAAAATGAAAATTTGAGTCTTTAGGATCTTTACCAAATCGTTCCAAGTTTTGGGGTCCGGTGGCCGGATGTAATTAAGGGGGAGTGTTAAGGAAAATACCTAATTATATCCTTAACTAGTTAGTTAGTTTACCGCTACAAGAGTTGGTAACTTTGTAACGTCTTGTAACCATATTATGTAACTATACATGTTCATATTAATAGAATACACATCAATAGTGTAGTGTGTTGCATCAAATCTGTCTCTGCTTAATCTTTTCATGGTATTAGAGCGGGTCTGGGTCTCACTCCATCATTGGAGGGCCCAGAGACCCAGGGTTATGAAAGTATCTCCGTTTGAAAGAAGAGGATTGAATTTTGAAACTAATGCTATTGCTGCATAGCAGGGAAGTAAGTGATGAATACAACCTTTCTGTACACGCAAAAGATTAAAAAATTCGGTTGGAACTTCGTGCAATCTAAGTATACCATCGAGAGTTTCACTCGCTGAGGAAAATGCACAGAGAGAGCCAAAGCCGGTCGAGTGGTGGTTGAATTCTGCAAGGCTAGTGTTGTGGAGTCGGCCGCCGGAGGTTGTCACCATGAAGTCAGCCACCAGACGCCAAAACTTGGAACAATTTGGTAAAGATTGTAAAGACTCAAATTTCCATTTATTTATGCTTTTAAAACTTCTATGAAAAATGGTTGCGTGTTGATCATTGTAAGTCCCGCACGATATATTAAAAAGGAAAGTCCCGGGCGATATATTAAAAAGGAAATATATTAAAAATGATTGGAAATCATTATAAGGAGGAAGTACGAAGGAAAGTCCCGGGCGATATATTAAAAATGAAATATATTAAAAATGATTGGAAATCATTATAAGGAGGAAGTACAAAGTTGTGTAAACCTTCGTGAAAGATCAGTTGGTTGGGTGGAAGAACCATTGTGGAGATTGACTGAATGACCTTGGAGTCACCACGGTAAAGAAATTTCCAGCCATGTAAAAAAGATAGAAAAGAAACATCCTTAACACTCTTGAATTTTTTATGTGTATTCTATTAATATGAACATGTATTGTTATATGGTTACAAGACGTTATCGAGTTACCAATTTTTGTAACGGTAAACTAACTAACTAACTAGTTAAAGATGTAATTAGGTATTTTCCTTAACATTTTCTACTACTAGAATTGTGTGCACAATCATTTTTTCATATAGTTCCTACTTTTTTTTTCCTTAAACTTTCAATTTTACATGTGAATACTTTCCAATTTAATGGTCTGTCATTCAAACAAGGGAGATAGATACACAACAAGTACACAACAAGTAGTCCCTATCTTCAATAGTAAGGTTAGAGTACTTAGCCAACATCATAATGTTTATAGATTAGTTGGGTATTGTATTTTCTTCAATTAACTCTACAATTTAACTAGGCATTGTTATGAAGCCATAACCTTACCCAATGGAAATTGATGTCAAAAAATCGCTGTTTGTTAATGACTTTACAAGATATGTAAATATTTAAATTTACAACTAACCAAACAAAATATTAAAATATATCTAAAAGATCAAGTATACAAAAAAAAAATATCCAAACTAAAAATAAAGTCCGGGAAAACATCCAAACTGGAGTTGCAAAACGAATTACAATGTACCAAAAAAAAAATAGTGTGCGTGGAGTTGTGTAATTCACTGTAATCATTTCACAAAATATTAAAGAAAAACTTAGTAATATAAATTTGAATGTATTGAACATACATGTAAATACACATGTAACTCAATGGCATGGAAGAGTAGCATGCAAGTTATCTTCAGGATTAACCATGAAACTTCGTGGCCATTTCTTCATTAGTAAATTGAATTTGACATTTCTTGAAATTGACATGAAGGATGGTTCGAATATTAAGCATGTTATTTAATAAATTTCATGGAAATTTGTATTTATTGTTATTAATAAAATCATGTGCAAGCTTCTTGACTTGTAAATTTTCTTTTTTTATGGACAAATGTGAGCGACAAGCTTTTAAATATAATAAATACAAAAAACAGATGGAATACAGAGATGACTATGACTTAATGAGTGGGAAACATGATGAAGTTATCTCAGAGAGTAATTAGAAAAGTGTAAGTGGATTTTTCAGAGAGTAATTAGAAAAGTGTAAGTGGATTTTTTCACTTACATTGCCTAAAAATCAGGGATTTCTAAAAATGCAAATTTTCAAGAAAGGAAATAAATTCAATGAAAAGTCATAGGAAAAAGAAAAAGGATATATATTGTTGAAGAAATAATGGAGAAATTAGAATGTTGTTAGGAAGAGGTTATTGACTTGTTAAGTTTGTTGTTCTACAACTATATATGTAATGGATTTCTAATCAATGATGTAGAGTATGTGAGGGTAGGCTCACTTGTGTGAGCCCTTATGGCCTCACCATCTTGTTGTGTTATTCTCCAATTTCAAGTTAGTAACAGATCATGGTGTGAAGTTGAGTAATGACAACGTTGAGAAGAGAAGTCATATCCGCTTGTTGTAAGAGTCAAATCCACTGGTTAAAGAGCAGCTACGCGGAAGTCGTGGAAGAAAGGAGAATCACTGCTGATTTGATTGCCAGGAGAGAAAAGACGGAGAGAGAAGGACCTGCAAGAGAAATTCCTGGAGAGTGGAGCCAAAGAGGGCCTCGAAACCAGGAAGGAGAAGAAGTCACCATAGAAAATGACTGATTTGCAAGAAGGTGATCAGGGGGCGCAACCTCGTCTGCGACACTCCAAACTTCCCCTGCACTTGTTTGTTGCTGAGTAATGTGACTATTCTCTAAAAATATTCCTCGAGCAAAGGAGAACAATGGAGAGAAATTGCTACTATTATTGAGAGGACCTTCGAAATCTGTTGTGTGAAAGTTGCCTGCATGTAGAGGCAATCGTTGTTGGGTATTGTGAATTGGTGCCTATGTTGGAGCATAGACTGCGTGAAGTCTCATATCTGCATAAAGTCATCATTGCTTGAATCGGTGTGAAGACAGTGCCAGAATAGAATACTATTGTTTGGAAGACTAAGACGTTCAAGAGTATATGAGTGATGAGGTGACACGTGTGAAGGATCTTGCAGCTTGGAACTGTTGAAGATTATTCTGTGTAAGAGGTGTGTTGAGTTTGAAGTCGACTTTGTCAAGCGATAAAGGATGGAGAAGACCGATGGCTCTTCCCAATATTTTGTGCATCCTTCTCATTTGCGTGTGACCCAAGTGATCTACTAGTGTTCTGCGTGGAGACAACAAGACTGACGTTCATCACTATATTGAGTTGACCTAGCATCCACCATGTTCTTTGCAAGACGACGACATACAAATCGTCATGTCCTTTCTAGTCGAATAATTTGGTAGAGTTATGCGTGAAATATTTCTTCCCGAAAGAGAGTGTGACCCGAGAGAGAACGGTTGGTGTGAATTATTGCTCGACATGCCAGTGATCAATCCTTGGGTGCACCAACATTCTAAGTGAAAGTTTCCTTGATCCGAGGCCTTTAAGGCCCTTGTTTCCAATTTTAATTGTTACCACTGTTGTAGTAGTTGCTTGTGAGAAGAAGTCCATACAAACTTCCTGAGAAAATGCACTTGCGTGGGAAAAAGCTACCAGTCATTGTTGCACTGTGAAGAGGAGACATTGTTTACTAGTGTTGAGGAAGCTTCCATTGCTAGAGTAAGTGGGTTTGACGTTGAGAAAGTGTGAAGTAAGTGTTGAGTTTGCAGTGGCATGGAAAAAGAGGCATGTGATTGTTGCGTTGTTGCTTGAGAGATCTATTGGTTATGGAGTATAATTAGGATCATTGTTTTCTTGTGGATCCGTGACTGTGTAAATGAGTCGTGATTGTATTGGAGGTGCTTGTGAGCCCTAGCCAATGCTAGAAATGCGCGGAGAGAGAAGCGTGAACAACGTTGGAAACTGTGTAAAGGAGTCTGCGTGCGTAGAAAGGTGTGAAAGAATTCTTGTGTGTGAATTGTCAATTGTTAGTTTCCATCCCTAGAAATTTGCTATCGCTACTAGTCACATGTCATTGTTGTTGAAAGAAGACTCAATGTGAAGGAATGGATCATCAAAGGAAATTGAAACAGCTTCGGAGAGTTGAAACAGAGATGATGATGAAGAATTAACATGAAGAGTTATTATATTTTGCATATCAGTATGATGTGTTTCCAGTTGAGGTAGCAGTATTTGAAGAGCATAATGTAGAACTCGATCACATCAATGAAGAATTATATCAAATAGTGATGCAAAATTTGTCATTCTTCTCATTTATAAATTTTGAACCTTGGGCAACTGAAATGAAAAAATTGTTAGTTTCCATCCCTAGAAATTTGCTATCCCTACTAGTCACATGTCATTGTTGTTGAAAGAAGACTCAATGTCAAGGAATGGGTCATTAAAAGAGATTGAAATAGCTCCGGAAAGAGCTGAAACAAATGATGAGGAATAATCAACATGAAGATTTATTATATTTTGCATATCAATATCATGTGTTTCCAGCTGAGGTAGCCGTATTTGAAGAGCATAATGTAGAAATCGATCCGTTCAATGAAGAATTTGATAAATTATATGAAATAGTGATGCAAAATTTGTCATTATTCTCATGTATAATTTCTGAACCTTGGGGAACTGAAATGAAAAAATTACTATGGTTAGTAGATTTATTGCATTATGATCATGAAAGTCGTGTCAATTTTTATGATAAGAGAAGACGTGAAATAACATTACAACTTATTATGTCAACATTGGATGAAAACATCTTGTCTAGTATTTTGAGTGAGTTTGGTGAAGTAAGTAGCCCAAAAATATTTTGGGATATTCTTGAAATAAAGTACAATATGAAGTGGAGTGAGAAAGATGAAGTTGATGAAGGCATTGTTGTTGAAAATGGTGATTGTGTTGAAAGTCTCGTAATTGGAACAGAGGCTAAAAATGACATTATTGAAGTTGCAGTGATTAATGAAGAAAGTATGTCTGTAGCTGACAGTAAAATAACATTTAGGGATTTGGTAAATTCAACTAAGATGATTTGTTAAGTGGAAAAGTAACCCTCCTTACAGATCAGGTGGATGAAACTACAATAGGGAAGAAAGATGAAGAAAGGAAAGCTCTCTTAGAAGAGAAAAATGAAAAGAACCAGTATGGTTCTTCCTATGTTTTTTCATATGATTGTAACAATGTTTTTTACTCTTAGAAGACAATAGTTCATTTTCAGTAGTGACTGACTATGAGGAAAACATGAAAGAAAATGAAGAAATTGATGAAGAAAATATTGATTCATTTTTTATGGTGTGGATCCCAGAAGAAATCAAGTATTATTATGAATTGATGTTGCAACAATCCATTGAGCAGGACATTGATGACTATATCCAGAATTGGCAGAAACCACTTATGAGAAGTTCGAAGAATTTGCAAGCATTAAAGATAAATGCTTCCAAGAACCTACATAAGTGTTGAGGACAAAGAACAATAGTCAGCTACCAAGTTTCAAAATGAAGAAGAACAAAACTAAGATGACAGTGAAGCGGAACAGAGTCAAGATTTACTCAAACAAACAAAATATTATAGGTACAAACAAAAAAATTCTATTAATTTACTCAAACTCATTAAGAAAAATAATATAAAGATGGAGCATTTATTCATCCGAGAATAAAAAAAAATCAATTTCCATGGAACAAAGATTAAAATGGTTCTAGTCAATATTGAAACCCGCGTACTTTATTCGCACCCGTTAAAAATCCCAAAGAACGGATTTTTCTCTTCACCTTAAGCAAGTAAAGGAGATGAGTAAAAATATCATGGAAGGAAAAGAATTGAAAACAAATTTACATATATGCATTTTCAAAAGTTGGTGGAACTTACCCTCATCATTTAAGAATCGAGTTGGTGGATAAATTTCCCTTTTTCTTTCTGTGTATATAACTAGTACAGCTGCTAAGTTGCGGCTGGTGAATGTTGAAAGGCGGTGCTGTTAAACTTTCGACTGACGACTGTTGGTGATGCCCGCATAAAAACGCGGTTATTTTCATATTTTAATATTTTTTAATCAGGTAGATGTGGCAATAAGTTAGTGAACACAATAATTTTTAAACACGATTAGGTAAATGTAAAAAAGTAAACATATAAACGGATGTCTTTATAACAGCTTGAAAGTTAATGGATGAAATCAGAGCCATTCATTTATTGTGTCGACTAAGAATATTCTAAGCATATTAAATCTCGTCCATAAAAAACGTATTAAGAACTAAAAACCTATTAAATATGCCCATTATCAATAAGCTTCGACGTAACAGACAAAATCAAAATTGTCCCTATGATAGCATGGAAAGAAATGCAAACAATATTCAGACGCGGATAGAATCTGGAATCGGTTGGCATAATATTCAGACGACAAAATTTCCTCTAGTACCTGATGGGTTCCCTCACAACAGAAGGACCCACCATTAAAACAAATATTTTGATCTTCTCCAAAAATCAAGTTTTAAGAATAATAATATACACTGAACCAACACACTACAATGGAAGGCCCTCTGCGTAAAGATAAATTATACAGAGCCGAAATATACAAACCAATTATATATAATATATTTTAAACCTCTACCTGATAAACGATTTTCTTTCGGCCGAGTACATTCATAACAGGAGCATATCAAAGATGAAATCATGGAGGGAAAGAGTAATATCTTAAACGAGATAAGATTTGAAGAGTAATATCTGATTTGAAATTTACGAACATAGGGTTATTCAGATGAAAAGCAATTGGAAAAAACTCAGAGTCAATAACTAAATAATGGGTTAACAAGCCTATTATAATACATAGGTGCCATAAACTATCCTTATTATCCTGTCGCTCGACCTTAGTACAAACGTGAAACTGCAAGATACAATTTCTACATTGAAAGAAGACTCTCAGAGAACCTAAGAAGATTACTACAGAACCCCAAGGGAAACAAATTCGACAATGTAAACTCTGTTTGAGAGTGCTCAAGGTCTTACAAAGAGTTCCCAATCCTTTGTAGAAGAAAAATTTAGAGGAGTAATCTCTATAACTAAAAAAACTAAAAAAAACGTTCTAGGTGGCGAATTCGTTGAGGAAAAACTTAGAGAAATAATCTTTGTAACCAGAGCAAAGATTCAACTTACCAGAAAACGTTCAGGATGGCGAATTCGTGAAGGATAACCATAGCATATGTAGCAAGAATTTTCTTAGGATGAGTCCATCACAGAAAGATTGCTCCTAAGAGTAATTAATTCTACAAAATAAAAATAATGCATGCATAAGGATATTTTATAAATTAGGGCCAATATAATTATTCAAAACAGAGAAAACATTGTCCTAGCTCTAATCCGGTGCCTATCTACACATTATACAACAAAAAAAGAGAGTCTTCCATTTTGAAACTTAAACAGTCCTAGAGATTTCTAAACTCGATGAGGCGATATCAACTCTCATGGCTATCCTTTGATAAGTTCTTTATGTTACTAGTGGAGGAAAAATGATTAATAGTGATAGGTACCAGTTGAACAACAAAATGTAGAGAACCATAATACCAAAAATGATACCTTTATTGATAAAAGCAATGTTCACTTGCTTCTTGAGGGGTGGGGACCTCCAATAGAGAAGTACTCTATTACAATAATTCTCAAGACAAATCTTTATCATGACTTCTACTTTTATTTATACTAAATCTATTTTCAAAAGAACAATCTAGAGGAAGATCTTAGCTTTTATTAAGTCTTCTTACATTAGACCAGACCTGTTCACATTATTAACTAGGCATTATTTATTAATATCGACCTTTATTACATGGAAAACATATTATTATTCTACCTACGTGAGGGGTTAGGGAGGTTAGGTCCAAAAAACAAACTGAACAACATAATTGAGTATCAAAAGATCATGCAATCATGTTTGGGCAAAGTTGACATAAGCACACTATCTGTTGGAAACATGGTCAATACTGNTGAGAGGGGGGGGGGGTGAATAATTATTGGTTAATTATTTAAACTTTTAATAATTTTAACTTATTAACAACAATTGATCAACAATATTAAACTTGAATATAAAATAAATACAATTCTACAAGTTACAATAATTATTAGGAGACACCAATCTCCTTCTTCAGGGCTTGTACCTTAGGAAGCACCAACTTCCTTGTTTAGGGCTCCAACCCTAGGAAGCACCTAATCCCTTATTTTAGGGCACCAACCTTAGAAAGAAAAAACTCCCTCTCTTCAAAATTTAGTGAGTAAAGGACATTAGTCCTCCCTTGCTCCACCCTTCCACCCTTGTTACATAAGTATCTTGTCTTTCTTCCTCAAACTATGCTATGCCTTTAGATATTCTATGTAAACCCACATATCTTCTTTCCATTCACCTTGTTTGTCTTCTTATATACTTTCCAAAAGGTACAAGGTTGAATCATTGTGTCTTTTATTAATGAAACATTTCACCCCTTCATTCAATTAACACAAATGGTGATTTTATTAATTGATTTTCATACACAAAATTAGACATTTATTTCGTACGAATATTCTAGAGTGATGGAAATGAATTTTACAATTCTACGGCATGGGTTTTGAGCCAAACATGCCCAATTAGCCAATAGATGGGCCATTTCCCCAGAAATTGTGCGAGGTGGCTAGTATAGGCAGTTCTTTGAAAGCAACTTTCCCAGATTTTACTTTCGTCGTCAGATGCCATATCGACTTCAGTACATTTTTACCTTTTCATGAATGTATTAAATCAACCTCCACATGTCTCCATTGTTGGTGACTATCAAACCCAACTTGTAAACATTTAACTTGATGGTGGATATAAAAATCGGTTCCCTCTCAACTGCTAGTCACTAAAGATTCAGCTTTGGTCTTTGATTTTTGACTTCTTCGATTTCGACTTCTTCTACTTATCCGACTTCGACCTTTGACTTCTTCTATGTCTTTGATTTTTACCTTCGATTTTTACCATTGATTTCTTTGACTTTGACCTTTGAATTTTTCAACTTCTTCAACTTCAACTTCTTATTGAGATGTTTATACTAGACTTCTTGATATCTACTGCATTTGATTGAAACACTTGACTTTGATCATTTCTCCTTGCATTTAGATAGTCGATTTGACCCATTTAATTGTTTCGACTCGACTTAAGGTTTGATTGGTCGAGACAATTATTTTCGATTTGACTTAATGCTTGAGTGGTAGAGAATTTTCTTGCTGAGACTTGTATACCATACTTCTTGACTCCGTGACTATATTGATGCCCATAATAATCCTATTTGACATCAATGCCAACACTATAACACCATGTCCAACATTCTTATTTGTGATTTGTATGCATCCATATTGGATTTCCCATTTACCCTTTTTATCTAGACAATTTCTTCACAGTTTCTTTTTGTGCATGGATGTTAATGACAATTCACCATAAACCATATTTCCATTAGAGTGATTTCATCAACCTCATACAATATAGGATGAGTGCATCAAACTCATACAATATATTAGTCAATATTATCTTTCTATTGATATTCAAGTCACATTCATAACATTATGTCCAATATTGACAATGTTTGACATTCAATTCACCTTCATAACATTATGTCTAATATTGTCAATGTTTCACATTCAAGTCTCCTTCATAACAATATGTCAAATATTAAAAATGCTTCTCAAACTGATCAATCAATGATACTACACCTATCTATGAATGTTGACACCAATGACAACCAAATTATCAACATTATCCACATGATCTCGAGGCATATTTTTCCAATGTTGACCCATTAATGAAAAAAATGCATTCACTTATCAAGTAAGACCCTAGTTTGGTAATTGATGAATAAAATAAGCTCCAAGCCATGGAATCATGGGAGACTGGTTCCCCTAGCTATAACATGATTCCACAAGTATAAGTAAATATATTTTTCATCCATTTGAGTCATGATTATCATTTTATGGCGACTTACAACTCACTTCATGAAGTCATTCAAGGACACATGGTGAATTTGTGTCGTTGGCATAAGAACCAAATTGAGCAATATAATTTATTTTATAAGCTCCTACAAGCATGTTTGGGAAAGGTTGAAATGAAAAAAATATCCACATATTTCGAGGGAAACTTTTTCCAATTTTGACCCTTTAATGAAAAAAATGTATTGTCTCTTATTGAGAAAAACCCTAGTTAAATAAATAGTTAAATAAAACAATCTTTGATCCATTAACTCATGGGAGAGGCGTGCCCCTAGGTTTAATCCAATGTCACGAGTTCAACATAATTGATTCATTAGGAGGATTTATGGACTCCACCACGATCTAAAAATTGAATCGGAAGTAAAAATGCATCATTGGGCCAAGGAGGCCACCTAGGGGAACACCCACCTAGGGCGTACAAGTTAATCACCAAGGCGCAACACTTCTTCACCTTTTGATGATGAATTAAATATATGTAAAATAAATGGTTCCCTTGGTATATAAGGTGATCCGGGACTAAAATAAAGCATTGTTACCTTTTCTTTTGAAGCTATGTGTCTTGGTTGTTTTATTTTCTAAGTTTGCATTTTACATTCACGACTATTTCATTTTTAGGGTTTCTGAAGAATAACCAGTGCACCTTCCTTCATGGCTTCCTTCTAGTGACTCTGTTTTCCATGTTTCCACCTCTAAGAGAAAGTTTATCTCATTATATAGCCACTCTCTCAGGGAGAAAATCATTTCCCTCGAGTTTTCTAAGGCAGAAGGGATGGAGCACTAATTGGGGTTTGTGCCCTTGTTGGTTTCTTCTTTGTGGGAATGCAGTGAGTGCGCCCTATTCCATGGATTCACTGGGCTTCTCCCACTAATTCCCAAAGGTCACTCTGAGATCGCCAAAACCTTTTGGCCACTCTCGGGTCACCCCGGTCTGGATCCCCATTTGCTTGGTCAACCAAACTAATAGTGCGCCCCTGTTCAGATTTGTGCCCCTGAGGATTGTTTTTGGTCAGAAGTTGAGATGTGGATTGCATGGTCAACTTCTCCTGTAGATCACCTTATCCATGGAAAAGGTTTCGATCTTGAAGATTGAGCCAAATTGTTTTTGGGGTTTTCATGAAATAATCCAGAGTTTGCCCATTCTAGGGTTTCCATTTTATGCAATAAGATCCACATATCTCATAAGCCCCAAGGGCTCCCACATATCCATTACCACAGAGAGGAGATCCAAAGATATAAAACAATACAAATCTCTCCCTCTAGACCAGTTCAAGCTCCGTTGCCTCAGGGTTTTGAGTCCTCCGTTCTCAAAACATAGTCCTTTGTTCAACATTGAAACCTAGGGGCGCCTTTTCTCTTTAGCTAGCCTCACAATGCCTCCATGAAAATATCCTTTGGTAGTCGACTTAGATTCCAACACATCAAATCCCATCTAAGATCTTGCCTCTGTCCTCAATGAGCTTCTCAGAATGCAACAACAAAACAATCCAGATCCATTCTAGTTGGACACTCGAATCCAACTACCCAATTTTGCTGGGAAAATGAATGGTGAAATGGTGGATTCTTGGATCTGTAGCCTATCCACCTATTTCAATACATGTCCAGGCCTTACCGAGGAAAGAAAACTCTAGATTTCTGCCTTGCAATTAGAAGAAATGGCACAAACTTGGTGGGATATAGAGCAAGAAAAGACCACATTTGTGATAGAGATTGGGGATGCTCCAGAATCCTCTAATTCTCAACCCATCAAAACATGGGCTCAACTTTCTGAATCTTTGATAATTCGCTTCTACCCACCTGGGTATGTGTAATCCTTATGGATCAAATGGCACCAACTTCGACAAATCCCTTCACAAGGAGTGCAAGGCTACATAGACTTCTTTTGCAAGATGCACCTCTTACTTCATGTTCCATATTCAGAAGAGGTACTCATATTAAAATTTGTGGCTGGTTTATTAATTCAATTCCGTCGAGAAGTAGAGCTGTTTGAAAATCCAACTTTAGATAAAATATTTCATAGATCTTTGGCTATAGAAAGGAAAGTCGCTCCTAGAGGTCGTATTCCTCAGTCTTGCCCTTACACCAACCCCCCCCCCCCACCNCTCAAAATACCACACTCAATACAACTACAAGGACACCTTGGTGCTCATTCCAAAAAACTACTTCACACAATTCATTAGATTGTCGAATCCTCCAAAATTTAAAAACCAACAAAACTCTACTCACTGAGCTCTTTGCGCCTTCCCAAGTAGAAGATACCAAAGAAGTTCCTCTGGAAAATCCCACAGAAGTAGATCCCTCATTGATTCTAATGACCCAGGAAGATTCGAACGCATCCACCCAACCCCTCCTCACCCATAACTGCCAAATCAAAAATGCCTTGGATTTACTGATTATGGACAATGGAAGCCATAAAAATTAGGTGTCTCAAGCCCTTGTCAACCGCCTTAATCTTGTCACCACTCCACATCTTCAACCCTATCAACTCGGATGGGTCCAAAAGGATGGCCCTCACCTCCTAGTTTCCAAGCGTTATCTGGTCACTTTCGCCATAGGCCAATTCAAAGATACTGTCCTCTCTGATGACTCCCCCTTGGATTGTGCGGATTTTCTGCTCGGTATCCCATACCAAACCCAAAGAAATGCTATCTATCTAGCCAAATCCTACCAGTACAAAATTACCAAAGAAGGCCACACTTATATCTTAACTGCATCAAAACCCAAACCCCCTTCTACCAAAGAACAAATCCCACATGTACACTTAAACCAATGTGTCTCTCTCTGTTTGGTGTGCCCAATAACACCAAACAATACAATGCACACTGTTCCTAAAACTATGAATCCCCTCTTCCATGAGTTCATAGAGGTATTTCAACCTCCGGAGGGACTTCCCCCCTCCCACCACATTGACCATTCCATTCATCTCATCCCCGTATCTGCCTTACCTAACGCCCCTACTTACCGGTTGGCCCCAATGGAAATAGAGAAAATGGAAAGACAACTGACTGACCTCATCAACTCTGGCCACATCCAACCTTCATCTTCTCCCTGTGCTTCTGCCGCCTTTGTCATCCTTAAACGAGATACCTCAGAAATGCGCCTTGTCACTAATTATCGATCCTTGAACAAAGCCACAATAAAAAACCGTTACCCCCTTCCCCGGATTAAGGAACTACTCAACACCCTCCAAGGAGCTAAGTGGTTTACTAAATTGGATTTGACAGCCGGCACCATCAAGTTCAAATGAACCTAGATGATGTTTGGAAAACAATGTTCAAGACCAAATTTGGTCTTTTTGAGTGGAAAGTCATGACTTTCGGTCTAACCAATGCCCCAACCACTTTCATGAGGCTCATCAATGACATCTTTAGAGAACATTTAGGCTGATTTGTGTTCATATACTTAGATGACATTCTCATCTTCAGTCAGACATGGGACACTCACATGCAACATGTCCGACAAGTTCTCCAAATTCTCCAAGAACACAAGTTGCAAGTCAAAGAGAAGAAATCATATTTTGGTCAGACTTCAGTCCCCTATATCGGATTTGTGGTCAGCTCAGAGGGTATTCAACTAGATCCATCTCACATCTAAGAATTAAAACAATGGCCTCTACCTTCTTTAGCTAAGGAGTTGAAAATATTTTTGGGTGGCATCAATTTCTATTGTAAGTTCATTCCCTCTTTTTCAAATCTTGCTTGACCTTTGCATTAGCTCTCAAATAATTCTTCTACATTCATCTGGACCAAATAAGAAACTACTCACTTTGATTAGCTCAAAGACGTCCTATGCTCATCCCCTGTTTTACATATGCTAGACCTCTCCCAACCCTTTGAGATTGAGTCTGACGCCTCACAATATGATATTGGTGCCGTACTTAAATAGGAAGGACACCCCATTGCTTACCACTCTTAAACCCTGTCTGAGGCAAATAAAAATTATAGTACCTATGACAAGGAATTTTATAGTATGGTGCAAGCACTCAAACAATGGAGGCATTATTTTTTGGGTAAAGAAACCATTCTGCATACCAACCACCACCCTTTGATTTTCATCAACTCTTAATCAAATATTCAAGAACAAAGGCACCTTAAATGGGCCTCCTACATTCAACAATTTCACTTAGCCATGAGATACAAGAAAGGCACTTCTAATAAAATGGCTGATTTGCTAAGTCGACCTCCCACTCCAGTTCTTTCCATTCTAGAAGTACGTCGTGCTACTTATGACACATGGAAAGATCAATATGCTACTGACACCAAATTTTGAGAGATTTGGGAAGCTTTGCAAAGCCCCACAATGATAAATTAGACCCCCTTCCTAGACTACACTATTCAGGATGGGTGGCTATA